>JAYMFT010384299.1:0-20268 GCA_038088735.1 Panulirus argus
TCTCTCTCTCTCTCTCTCTCTCTCTCTCTCTCTCTCTCTCTCTCTCTCTCTCTCTCTCTCTCTCTCTCTCCCCAGAACAGATCCTCATTTGGCTCTCTCTTCTGTTCCTCCTTTTGGAAAGTAATTATACAGGAGGTCTCCTGCCCCCTCCGCCCCCGCCCCTCTTGGTCGCCTTGTCTACGGCGCTCAGGAGTTACGTGGACAGTATTCTTTGTACCCAGTCTCAAGGGGATGATAAAAATATAAACAGTGGATCGCGCATTTGATAACTGGGTCAGATACGGCGGTTGAAAAGATAAACGGGAGGGCCGTCCATCGGCCCACGAGTTGACATGGGGATTTGCAAGGACGAGAGAGAGAAATGACATCTAGAGTTGGAGTAGAGATTTGAAGTGGTTTAAGTTGGCAGGGGGAAGGGGGGGGGGGTTGGTCACTTTGATGGGAATGGAAGTTGAGAAGAGAGAGGAGTAAGTGGCCGGGGGGAGGTCACGACCTCCTGGGATACAAAGGTCTGCGTCAGTCATCCGGAACCAGAAGCTTATTTACATCTGAGGAGGGGGGGGGGGGTAGAGGGGTGCCAGCAGCGAGCTATGACCTTGGCATATACGCCCCTCTTTCCCCCATGAGTACATAGTACTCCCTCATGGCTTACGAGATAGGGACTAGAATCTGAGTCCATGACTCCTGCCTGGCCCGTGAGTCTTGGACCTCTCAGACGCGGCCCTGTAAAGGTTGGAAAGGGAGTGACCCTGTGGGTCCCCCCAGGTTGTGGTGGCACTGAGGAATGTGTGGCACTGGCTGGCCAGCTGGTGTGCCAAGTGGCACTCTGGCCTCACATCCGGTCGCCTGCCTCGGCCCTTCCTCTCTCGCACAGTCACGTGTTGGTTGTCTCTCTCGTCCGATACTTTGCCCTCGTCCTATTCCCATTCGCATAGTCTGGACGAGAGCTCGTCTTTGGCTAGGCTTTACACAGTCTCGTCAAAGAACGTCTCACTCGTAAGGAGTCTACGTTCCCCAGCTACTGGTAGGAGTGCAACCTTGGGCTGCAGGAGTTTTGAGATACGTCCTGGGTAACACCAGGAGTTCATAGAAATTGCTCATGGGTTAATAACACCTAAAATGCTTATATACAGCTCAATAATGATAATTTCATTAATTTGCGTATGTTATCAAAATGATCAACAAAGAAATCCAATTGCCTCTTTGTCCAGAGCTTCACCTCTTCAGGATGACTTGAGAATCGACCTACTTCAGTTCAAGGTCATCATATTTTTTGTTGTTTCCATTCGTGAGATTTTTTTTTCCAAGGGTCATTATGAAACGGGAAATACATGGTCGAAAGCTCTTTGCCTTCAGTGGGAATGGGTAATATATAAGTGGTATGGTCTACACCCAAACTAGCTCTTATGTGAGATGGTTCACCCTTGTGACTGTATTATACAACAGATACATTGAAAGCCAGATACATTACTGTATGACGTGTTGGCTCAATGTATGCAGACACGCCCAAAATATCCGCCTGGGCTTTGGCAACTATGTACATTACTGTGATGTATATGTTTGCTAAATATCTATCTATTATCATAATTAACCCTAATCCCATGGGTTAAGCCAGGCATGTGCAACATCTGCTGAAGGCACTTACGTCACGTCTTCAACTCATGCCCACGTGTGTTTAAGTGAACCATGAACTTACACACTCATATACTTATTTGTTTTTTTTCCATTTTACACCCACTTAAGTTGATTTGTCCAGTGCAGTAGACCAAGAGCACCAGTGACACTGCCTCCGTAAACAAAATGGGTCCGTTCAGTCGGGAGTCCAGTTATTATCCCTTGCATTATCATTCGACTGCGACATTACTTAATTGACCGACTGTATATATGACTAGATATACTCCAGAAGGTCGGACATTATCTCTGTAAAGATACGAGTCCATATGCATTACGTCTGTGCCCCTGTGCATTCATGTGTACTTTCTTCTCCTTCATACACATGTACTTTTGTGTGCAAGAATATGTATTTGTGAGCATACATATGTGCTCTGTGCATATGTGTACTTGTATGCGCATATGTGTTTGTATATGTGCAATGGTATGTGCTCATCGGTGCACATAAAGGCGCTTGTTTACTTTCTGACATGATGCTAAAGCGTTGCGTGTCGATCTCACACAGGCCCCTAAACTGGACACACTCACACACCTCGCGCTTCCTCCCGCCAAGCAGAACCGTGACAAGCGACAATGTCATCCTTCCCTGACACCTCCTGCCTTACTCACCACTTACTACCCCTTCCCCCTGTTAGTCAATTAACCCCCTACCCATCTGTCCCCTCCTCCATTGACAATTGTAAAGGAGGATGGGCACATTACGGCCCGCTAGTGGACATTAAGGCCGACGTAATTGCCAGCTTCCTCTCCTGCGTTACCATGACCTACGCACCCACCTGCCTTCCCGAGTGGGCGCTGCCTCTCTCCCCCAAAATTTGCCACCTTCCTCACGTGCGCACCGACAGCGGCCGAAACGGCACGAGGAAAAAAAAAAGAAGATTGGTCCCGTTCTTGGCCACCTGGGTCGTAAGGGAGGCAACACCATGGTCGGCGTTCCCCGCGGCGGACAGAGTCGTCCGAACCAATTTCCCATATGTCGAGGGTGATGAGTTCATGGCCTTCCACCACTGTGGTTTGTGTTGTCATTCATGGCCTTCCACCACTGTGGTTTGTGTTGTCATTCATGGCCTTCCACCACTGTGGTTTGTGTGTTGGTATTCACTGTCATTCACCGCTGTGGTCCGTGGTGTCATTCACGGTGCCGTCTCATTCACTCGTTCTTACAGACACTCACACGCGTCCTTGACACGCATCTCTTCCTCCATGAATTATCTCCCCAAGTGTCCCAGTAAGGCGAGGTGTCTCCCATTCTCTCTCCTTATCCCGTGGATATCGGACACAATTAGCCAAAATAACCGCTCTATGAACAGCACAGCTGGAGTCGTCTCTGCCAGGGAATAGCATCAGCTAAACAAATAAATTTCAAAACATGTCAAATGTATTAATCCAGACCTGAGAACGTCAGAATTGCGTCACATCACCAGCTCACACTAGCTAGTTGCTCTGGCATGAGGTCAGTCAAGTAATACATGGGAAGCCAGTGCGTCACACGGCTCCACCTTCTGCTGTTGGCAACTCGAGAGTAAGTCGATGTGTGATACTGTTCTTCCCTGCGACCCTGAGCTTCCCTGGCTCTTCCAACAGCCACCCGTCTTGAGTTAAAAACTAGTTTCCATTAATTAATCTTCGCCTTTGTCTCTTCCCTGCTCTGTTTATATAGTTTTGGCCCCGAATCGGTCTTGTGTGCGTCATTGGTACCAACGCCATTACATTTCTAAAGAATGAAATGTTACCTTTTACATATTTATCTCGTATCTGACCTGACAACCCACGGTAATAATAGTCTGAAAATTTTTAATAGTTCGTGCGTCGACATATCATGTTTTATGAATTCATTCATGAATGAAATGACAGATGATCGTCGCTAGGGGTTAGTCAGCCGACAGATGACACTAGTGACGTAAGATGATTGGCAGGAACGCAGTTCTACATGTTCCTTACGTATTAATGAAGATAAAAAAAAAAGTTAATTTCGTAAATAATACCTTTTTTCCTGAATGAATTCGGTTGGCTACACTGTCTGATGTCGGCAGCTTCGTGTCAACTAAAGGAAATACACTTTCGCTTATGGTCTGTCCAATATTAAAGTCGTCCATTTATCATTTCCCTAGTGCTTCTGTTGGTAATAAACCGATTTCCCACTCTTGCGAGTGTCACCTTCCATTACATATTTGCCCTGGCTGTCACGATATAATGAAACCATCGATCATATGTTAAACTTATCCTTTTTAAAAACCGAAAACGTTACGAAAATTCGTTTTGTGTTTCTCCCTAGTTGAAGAGTGCTTTTGTATATTTCTCTCTGGTCTGCGACAGGGCACATATATAGCCCTGTCATGATATCTAAATATAGATTAACCTTGAAATGCCTGGACGGATATATGTGTATTCATATACCTGACCGTGCGTCTGGCAAGGGGGCACAGCGCCGTCTCCGTAAAGGCCGTGACAACTGATCGCGCCTACGCTATTTTTTGATTTCTTGGAGGCGAGACTAGTTAATTATCAGTTGCTGGGTCTGTGGCTATGTTGGAGGATGCCAAGAAAGAAACATATATCGATTTTGTAAATGATTTATTGAGGCGAGTGCTGTTTGCTATGTTTTGTATTGTATTGCCTGACTCTACTGCCAATGAGAGGGAGGGCTCTAGCAGTATGAGTACCGGCCCCTTCCACGACTTTCCCTCCTATGAGACCTTCCTCTTTTTCTATCCGCTATACCAACATTCGTGGTCTCTCTAGTAACCTTTCCTCAGTTGAACACCATCTGTCTTGTACCTTTCCTAATATCCTACTTCTATCTGAGACACATTTGTCTAATTATGTTCTCACAAGTCCCTTTTTCATATCTAACTATAACCTCCACCCATGATTCCGATTCAAAGGTGGTATTTGTGCTTACTCTATCATAAATACACCTGTTGCTCGCCTCAAGGACCTTGAGCCTCCAAACTTTGATGTTATGTGGCTCAAAGTCTGCCTCGCTACTACCACACTTGTCCTTTGTTTCGCCTACTGCTCCCCTAATTCTACAAACTCTGTATCCTTCTTTGACTATCTAAACTCCTGCCATGAGACTGTGGCATCTTCTCACCCGCCTGCCGAGATCCTCTACCTCGGGGATTTCAACGTTCACCATAGGGAATGGTTAAATTCCTCCCATACGGATGGTGGAGGGATTGAAGCCCTCACGTTCTCCATTCTCAATGATTTAGTGAAAATAATCTCCTACCTTACACACATTCATGACTGCTATGACCACTCTCCTAATATTCTGGATTTGTTTTTCACCTCTAGTCCATCTCGTTGAAAATACACAATCTTGCCCCCAGTTGGTTCATCTGATCACACTCTCATAAATATATCTACTCTAACGGCACCTCCTTCTCCAGCACTGCGCCCCTTCTAAGCGTAAATACTGACACCTGAGCAAAGACCTATTAAACGTGGTGTTACGACCCTTAAACGCGACGGGACGACCGTCAGGTCTGGCACCGTGACCTCTGAGGTTAGGTTGAAGGGCAGGCTGTCATAGTCAGGGGTCGTACCGTCTTGTGCGAGGGTCGTACCCGCAACAGAATTGGTCAGTTCTCTGAGAAAAAAATTTAATACAGGTTTTCTACAAATGCACTCATACACTGACAACTCAATGCTGCATTCATCCACATCTTTCAATTCTGCTCCCTCTTCTCTCACTCGATCTGCATCTCGCCTTGACACAGCTTCCTCAATAACTCAGACTTGTCTTGCCCTTTGCTGAAATAACCGGACGATTTCTTTTTATTTCTGTGCTGTTGGACGCTGCCAACTACGCTTTAGCACCTTAACATTCGAGGCTACGATATGGAAATTGATTTTTTGTTTTTCACGGATTTATTTTCTGCATGTTAGCTAGCCCTTGGGTGAGAAGGGTGTCCGACGACCACTCTTGCAGAAGGTTCTCACACTGGCATAAGGGAACAGATGGGCGATCCATTCTGGTCTCATCGTGATTGTTAGGGCCAGTCTTCCTTACCCCCACCCTTCTCGTAATGCAGGATCCGTGTTTCTGCCATCATTATCAAAGATTGGTTTGGGAATATTGCCATCAGTTCCATATAGCGGAAGCCCATCTTGATGCAAACAGCATTTTCGTGGATGTGTCTAGAATTAGCAGAGCCCCAGAGAGTGTGCAGACGGTTATGGTGCCAGGAGGGAATTGAGAAAAGGTTGACGATTAAGATGGGTATAGAAGAAGAAGGATATTTAGGAGGAAGGGATACGTAGGAGAAGAGAATGTATTAGGGATGGTGGAGAAGGCGTTGGAGGACATAAAGGTAAATGGGAAAGCCATATTAGATAGGACCTCATGGTCTATGACGAGGCTATCTGCTGGAGGACACTGATTGTATCTAAGACTCGTAAATACAGGTGGAGTAATGTATCATATCTTTTGACTTTGTACCAATATTTCCGTTTATTGTGCCTCTACCGAAAGTGAAAATTTTGCCGTAAGTTACGTTGTCCAAATCATATAACGTTCTGACAACTTTTACATTAAAACTCTTCGCAGTTTTCGGAGGAAATTCAGTTTGGATTTCTTCGTAATCTTTATTTCGGTGTGAGGCAATTAGCTTTGTTTTCCTTTTATTCGATCAAATGTTTCTTTGAGAAAGTTTGGTGACCAGACCTGAGCGACGTATTCTAAAACGAGGTGTGATTAGCGAGTTAATAGAAAAGTATGACATAATTTACATCAGTTATTCAGCTAAGAAATCTGTTTTAGTATGGCAATTCGATAATCGTTATCACTGCATGCGCTCTCTTCTTACTCTTCTGATAGTGGCTTATCAGCCACTTTGTATAAGTGTTTCAACCCCATTTTCTTTGTCTCTAAAACGCTTTGATACGCATTCATGTAGCTGGAGGAAATTCTTCAGACCTATGCTAAAGTTTAGCCTCGGGAGAGATGAAGCCGAGATGGTCAGTGGAAATACCCACATAACTCGACAAGACACTTGTAATGTGAAGGATATCAACCTCGAAGCTCGCTTACAGAGACCAGCAAAGGCCTGAGGATCTTTGAAAAATAGTCTGTCCTGCTTAACGCTGTGCTTGCTTGCTTGCTTGCTTGCTTTCTCCAGCGTATGACCGCAAGACTTGATGATGAGGCCTCCCGCTTGACTAGAGATTCAGTAATGATTTGCTGGATCACCCCAAGCACGAAATAGCGTAATCCTAATGTAAATTTCTAAGACGTTCCTGGTCAGGTCTTTACGAAGCTCTTCAAACAGTAATAATGTTAGATCTTTGATCGTTTGAGTCATTTTTTTTTTCTTCAGAAAGTTGGAATGGCTGTAGTCTCGACATCATCAAATTCAGATTGATCATTTTCTACACATATGCACGAGATGTACCGGACATGTTGTGTTGTTGCCACAAGTTGTTGCTTAGATCTGAAGTGTTGCGTGTATTTCTATCAAGATATTCTCTACTATTGGTTAAGTCATTCTGTTAGCTTTAAGCAGCCGATTCTTGGAAATATTCAATGATCTTGTTTCCTCTACAGACGAGAAAAGTTTATATGTCTTCCAGCCATTTTGGTGTTAAAAATGAAAGGCTTTTCCTTTCCATTTAAGTGTTCAGAAAACCTGCCAGTTTATATTCATAAGTTCTTATCCTATTCTCCAACTAATGATGTTGGTCATTTCCTCGAATTTCTTTAAGGGTTCTCGGAGTTTATTAGTCCTGAATGAAATGACATGAATACCCCAGAGATGCGTAAAAAGTTTTAAGGAGTAGAAATACACAAGTTGTGTTATGAAATAGAAATGTCTTGAGGCTTGGAAAAGTTTTTTTCGCTTTTCCTTTAACCTGCGGAAATTATTCAGAGCCAGTTAAGCCTACCTTTTGCCCAATAGTCTTGAACTAACTCATTTATTTGATGCTGATTTAGATCTAGAGATGAATTTTGAGAATATTTTCCAAGAATTCGGTTCCCTCCTTGTTATCCATTCACTGGAAGTTGAGGCTGACGTACACAGTAGAATTTATAAAGACCGAAATATAGCATGTAAAGTAAAACTTTGAAAGAGATCTTCGTACTGCATCAATTAGGATAAATATCCCCCCATAAAATGCATCGTACTTCGAGGTTTACTGACGTAATTGAAAATAACCGGGCGGTTAATTGCAAAGTCGTCAAGACGCCTGTCACACGATAAGGAATGCTGAGTGTATAGACTTTAAAATCATGATAAAGGTGTCGTAAGTGAGGGGGATCACAGATTTCGCCTGAAATGAACGAATAAATGTCTTTTCAGGACATTACCGTTGAAGATCTGTATCTCTTTCGTTGTTCTTGCTCTGTTCTGGTTCCTTCTTTAAAAGAGTTCTTCGTTCTCTTTTGCTCTCACGTTTGCCATTAGGGTGTTGGTGGCAGACTTTAAGAGGGCGTCGGAATGATATTGAAGTTGTTCTGTAGTTGTTGATGTAGGGTTTCGGCGTATGTTCGACTACCGTTTTCTGTTATTAAAGAATATGTGAGATGGACATTTTTGGAACTGGACTGTGAAAATAAGAATAGCAAAATACTCTTCGCGAATTTCAGTAAACTTGTCACTAGATATGTGATGACCCGGGTTGTTGTCTATCGTTCGTTCTCGCACGGCTGGATCCGCCTGCAAGGCGGATTCACGGCTTCACCATACCCGGATTCTCGGAGTCGGACATGGCCGTGACGTCCTTTTAGATGTGCGTGAGGATATGAAGAGGGAGGAGGAGTAGTGTGGAAATGATCGTTGCTGATTTTCAGCCTCCTGTGACCGCGTCTCGTCCAGGTATACAGACGCCAGCGGTGGCGACGGTATGTAATCAGAGTGCTGCCTGTGTGGTAATGGTCGATTTCTCGGTGCTAGTAACGCCAGCAAAGTCGATTTGTAAGCGGAATAGTGTCTCGTCGGGGTGCGGTAGATGTGTGTCTTAATGTACGTACATTTGTCTCTTCCTTCTGATCCGCGGGGAAGTGAAACACGATAAGTTCCCAAGCGCACTTTCGTGTAATGATCACATCACATCAGGGAAGATACAAGAGAGAGAAATATAACATTACTTGATATACACGGCATTTGTAAACGTGAATATGTGTATGACTTATGTTAGCTGAGACTGCTGTATCAGGTGGAGGATCAGAGAGAACTTCATTGTCGAGGAAAGTACCGTCCTCTAAAGGAGTCCACCTTACCCTTCCCCCGTGTGAAGTGCAGCCTCGAGTTGGTCCCCGGCTGTCATCTTGGCCCGTGAGGCAACCATACCCCAAGAATTTCCCATAATCACCTACACTTCCTCACTTCCAGGGAGAGATATCCAAAGCTAAAATCCGTCAACTATTAAAACTTGCCAATCGAAATTCATCCCAAAACCCTGGACCAGGCAATTCGCCACACTTGCCTGGTGTGGCAGACCACCACCACCACCACCACTACCAGACAACAATACGCTTATCAAATGGATTCATTTCCGCTGTACACCCGCTCCCCTCAATGAAAAGAAAAACAAAACTGTGCAACACTTTGGACACGGTGGAGAGCCACTCTGATGCCATCACTCCCAGCATTCACCCAAGCTTCCAAATCCCATTCTCACCAGCACCACAAACTGACAACTACCCCCGTACAGAACACATAACCTCACCGTGTCAAAAACATCCCATTTACAACCCCCTAACCTGCTATAACAAACACAGCTTCCCATTTACAACCCTATACCTTGCTTACGGAAAACTGTTTCCCCATATACATAACCGTACCCTGCTAAAACGAAACGCAGCTTTCCATTTACAACCTTTGCCCTGCTAAAACATTCACTGCTTCCCAGCTAACAGTACCAAACTCACGCAGTAAGCAATTATAACCATCCATCTTAACATCAACGGAGCATCGAAAAACAAACTCAGAAGTTCTCGACCTACGCCAAGAACACATCTCGAACATAACTGTCACTCAAGCAACCACACTCAAAACAACATACACCCCTTCCTCCTCTCTCCCTTCCATAACCATACACACCCAAGACCAGACAGACACCACGAACAAGGAGGAGGAGTTGTTACAACACATTTATACGGCAACGTCCTCTTCACTGACGCCTCGCACCACACTCATAATCAAATTACAAACGGTGGCAGTCCTCTCGAGATCTTTAGCCTTGAAAGAAATATCCATCTATCCATCTAATGTTGTCAGTACTCTACTGCCAGTCTGAATGGACTGGATCCGGTCCATACACTTTCCACAACACGACTCACAAACTCGTCAACTTGCTACCAGTTTGTGGAAGTGAAAAACATGGACTCTCAGACTTATAACAAACGTGCTTCTCACGTCTGAACCTTGACCAGCAAGTTCTTTCGTCAGGTTAAGACCAGGTTTCTGCATTCATATACCATCTCCAGTGCACAAAATGCTTTCATTCATTCCCCAATCCTTCCTCTAACCACTGGAAATGCTCGTATATCGCTAGTCCTGATGAACAATCTCTCTAAATCTGGCTTCGTCTCCTCATCCTGGTACCTTCTATTGTGTTGTTATGTATTTTCTCAACCATCCTATGATGCATGCACTTCTCTTTTTTAATGACATCTTCACACCTCATAACATTCTCGTTTAGTCATCAGTTCTTATTCCAAATTCGAAATTATCCTCCTCTATTGCTCTGATTCCTTTAGCTATGATGGCATATATAGTTATATACATTTGGGCTTCCCAGCCATACATCGAAGCTGGGACAACTACTAACCCTTCCTTCAAGTTTCTTGCACACCTTACCCTTGAATTATGAATAGTGGTGGTCATAGGACTCAGCCTTAGGAACCACTCTTAGTAATTCGGGAGAACTAGGTGACACTGTAGAGTTGATGGTGATTTCTGTGGTGCAATGGTTAAAGGCCGTTTTGTCCACTCTTGGTCAAAGGCTTTGTTTATGCCTTTCTGTATGACTGTGTAATTTGTTCCTCGTCCTCTTGATATTACAATCCATTTCTCCTGCGATCGTAGTTGCAGAGGTGTTTTCCTTTCCTTGGAAATACCAAGAGAGAAGTGGATCGGTAATTCTTGATGCCTGAATCTGGCCTTTCCAGATTATGGTATGAGTGTTACTGTGGCTTCGGTTGAGCCTCCAGGGGAAAAATAGATATCCCCCGTTGAGCATAACGCTGTCGATGCTGAGAAGGTATAGATAGTGTTCAGCGGACCACGTGATCCTTTAATCATACAATTCCACTTTGATGGAGGTGGTGGTGCAGGCGTCGCGTCCTGGGGTTCTCCCCATCCTCTTTCATATATTAATTCCCAACAGCGGAGCGACGTCGGTTCCCGCATCTCAAAGAGTAATATTACCACTCCAGTTTAGCCTTGGGGGGAGTGGGTGGAGGAGGGGAGGCAGTAACTGGAAGATGAAAACATGGAATGCTAAGACACACACGAGGATTCTCCTATTGTTTCTCTCATGGCTAGGGCGTGGCGAGAGCACGGTGGTACTGAGCAGACGACCATGATATCAAAAAAAGACATTGGTGTTCTGGCAGTGGTAGATATATATATTCATATATATATATATTACATGTATGAAGATCCAAGTATATTTCTTTTGCTTGTGGATGTACGTTATCTTAAAAGTCGTATTGAATTTTTAACTAGTGTCCTTTCCAATCAGAAACACTGAAATTCGATCACTATCTCCCATCTTAGAAGATAAAATCTGTTTCACCTGGCTGTGTAGAGGGTGTGTGAACGGAAGTGCACAATAGTGTGTCTTTAGAACGAAAGGTACGTGTGTTTCCAGTGCAGGGAGAGTGATAAGAGAAAACGCAGTGACACACTGGAGTAAAAGATATTTTTAACCTGACGCAAGGAGGGACAGGACATGGTTGTGGCTCTAGTGGGTGTGTTGAAGTGTGGCTCGCCCTAGTCTTATCATCTTCCAGGTCTGTGGAAGCCTGTTGGACGGTGTGGCTCTCCTTAATCATCCTCCAGGTGTGAGGAAGCCTATGATGGTCTTCTATGTGTTGCTATACCTTTTGCGATGATCTCGCAGGAGTTTTCTTGCATGGTTGGGCTCGTTTTACGGGTGTGTGTGGAAAAAGGCCAGTTGGACAGGTGTGTCTTGACCATCATCCAGGTGTAGGGGAGGCCTGTTGGACACTGTTGGCTTTTCCCGGGTCTGATTATCTTAAAACAGGTGTGGCGAAGAGGACTTTTGGACTACGTGACTCGCCCCTGTTGACATGGTCTTCCATTATGGCGAGATCTGTTGGACGGTATGGCTCGCTTTGATGATTCTATATCGTAGCCAAGCACGTAGGCGTAAATTTGGCCAAGATTAACTGCAGGAGAGGGCTGACTGGCCTCAGGGAAGTTTGAGGAACACTTAGTTCATGGTCACCATATCAACTGAAGGAATGAGACTATAGAACCACCGTGATAGGGAGCATCATTCAGCGTCATTTGTGACAGGAAAGTACGTAAACATTAGATCATCATTCACCAAATTACACACGTATCGCATCCCTTCAAGAAAACTAGTAGTGTTCTATGGCCATCATTGTACCCAGCTGAGTGAAGCCCCTGGGGAAAGACGATTATTCCCAGCTTATGAAAGACTTTCGATGGTGTTGGGATCTGCAAACATCGACCAGTAACCAGGGCGCTGTTTATGGCAGCGATACAGCCACGTATCTCGGTGTGTGTGTGTGTGTGTGTGTGTGTGTGTGTGACGCCTGACGTAACAGACTGACTTGGATACCGTGGATTTCTGCCGTCAAGGAGGGCTGTCAGTCCTCCGTTCTTGACGCTACCTCGCTAACGCAGGAAATGTCGAGTAAGTATCTACGACTACGATTCAGCCCACAAGATGTTCTCAGGTTGGAGGAGTCTTGTCTTCTTGGCGTCCGTCCTGGAGAGTGAAGTAAAAGTCTCCACGTAAAACAGTGGCTCTTGTCTCTGGCGACGAGACTGAATTCTCTCCTCCTCCTTGGCCTGAGGAGCCAGGACACTCGCATTCTTCCAGACGAGAGGCCAAAAATGCGGTAAAGAAAAAAAAAAAATGGCTGAAAACAAAATCGGAGACATTTACATCAAAATACTCTCTTAATTTTGGGCTCGAACACTTTTTATTCCTGATGTGATGCAGTGATTCATGGGAAAAGAAAAAGTCCCGCGATGGAAGATTACGAGTGGGGACGAAATATACACATAAATAATGTCAAGACACAAGCGACGTCCGCTTTTGTGGTTATTCTGAAAGAAATATATTTTGCACTGAAATCATCACGAGAAATGAACGTGTGAAGATGTCATTTAAGACCGCGTTAAAAATACGTTGGAAATATCTTCAAGAAATGCATACGCGAAAAATACCTTTCAGGGAGACTTGACATACCCCCACTGGTACCACACACAGGAGTGTGTGATGGACTATAGGAGTAGCGATTTCCCATTGCCCTGTATACACGCGAGGCTATGAGAGTAGTGATTTCCCATTGCCCTAAACTCGACGTTGTTCTGCTGAAGTTATGGCTGGAACTCAAAAGCTGCGTTCTTTTTTCCGTAAGCTACCCTTTGTCCTATGCAGACGAAGTGCTTGCCCTGGACAGCAAGGAGCTAAGGTCGTCATCATCGTCATCATCATCATCATGTTTGGTGTCGTACCATTCGTCCTATCTAGAGACTGCTTGTAAGTTAAGGGGAATTATCTGTCATAACTCGTATTTACTGCTTCGTAAAGAGTTACGACTTGAAATCCACCAATTCGTCAGTACTTGTTTCGTAATTTGCATACTTCGTGTGTCGTGTAACCCTGCTTCAGTGTCTTCAGATCGATTAGGTATCATGTGTTGATTTCATCTGTATGGTATCATTGTTCTCAAGAGATTGATCTTCGGATATTCATCTCAAAAATAATATTTGACTCTTTGCTGGTCTCGTGGTGTTGAAGATATCATAGTCACACTGAACTTGACATTTTTTTCTTTTATCACTGAACTTTAGGCATTATTTATCAGACTGAACTTGGGGCATTTTTATCATGCTGAGCTTGAGGCATTTTTTTTTTATCACGCTGAACTTGAAGCATTTTTTTTTTATCACACTAAACTTGAGGCAATTTTGATAGCCGCTGAACTTAAGGCATTTTTGTCGTGTGGATCAGGCCTGAGGAAGCGTGTCTCTTGAAGACCTTCGGACAACTTGCATATTCCATTACGCAACCCGTCATACGCCTGCTTGCTTTGCGTGTCTGTCTTTCCGCATGTATATCTGTCTACGTCCCTCAGTGTCCCTCAAAGCATTTCTGTCTGTTTGGATTTGTCTGTTCTTTTTCCCGTCTCTGTGGTTGTCTGTGTCTCAGTGCATGTGTGTGTGTGTGTGTGGTTGTTTGTATTTCTGTATCTATGTCAATTCTTTTCTCCTTTGTGTAAATGGAAGCCAGTTCTCAGCAAGCACATACCTCAGCCTCTTGACGGCCGGGAACGCACAGTTGCTGGAAACGCACTCATAATAGTATTCATTTCTGCCTGTGAGGCGATAGTGCTTTTCTGTGTATATGTGTGTGGGTGACTTCCACACCTTCGTAGGCTTAAAGCTAAACTAATATCTGAATCCGAATTAGAATTTAAAGTAACTAAAAGAGTTTTCTGATCCTCATTCATCGACCTTTGACGAATCCAGCAACGTCGAAGCAACTTTGGAAATATAAAACAAGAAAGCGTATCAAAACTTATACAGAAGTTCTTCTTCTTTAGGGGCGACATGCTTTAAGGTTGGGAAGGTGTCGTTATCGTAGTCCGAGCATAAATCAGTTGCAAATTGCACGGAGAAGCGCACTTCGCCAGGCCTTTTGAGCTGTCTTGAAGCACCGTTATGATACTTAGGCACGAATGTCTACACTAAAGTATGTAAACTCGTAAACCAGCACTGGTGCCTGTTGATGCCCTGCATTTATAGCCGTTGATTGCCGGCATTTACAGACGTTTGTTACTGGGGCATTTATAGCTGTTGATTACCGGCATTTATAGCTGTTGATTACTAGCGTTTGTAGCTGTTGATGAGCGGCATTCATAGCTGTTGATGACCAGAATTTGTAACCGTTGATGACCAGCATTTATAGCCGGTGATGACCATCATTCATAGCTGTTGATGACTACTGGTGGCCTGCATTCATAGCTGTTTATGACCGTGAATTCAATGCTGTTGATGACCAGCATTCAGTATCATGTTGAGGCCATGAATCGAAGGTGATACAAGATGTAATGGATGGATTGTGAACTCTGTTCAGTTTCAAGAACCAACTGCACTGCTTTATATTACATATATTTTGGCATTACATCCCTACAGACGAGTGTATTTTCAATGTTCATTATACTTTTTTTATGAACATATAAATATCTGGCATCTTCGTTAGCGAATGGAAAAACTGAAACTTGACAGACAATGCAAATAAATCGACCCCTTTTTTTTTTCAGTTTTTCTAGGACACGTACGTAGTCGGTTGTCTCATACGAAACAAACTATAGTTTGTCGCTTGGGAAAAAATTCTGGCATCGAAAGTGCTCGTTCATGATGTCAAGACAATTATCAACTTCAGCTTCATTCATGAAAGAAAAATTCTTTGGAATGAAAGCTTTGAATTTGGAGCTTTGTAAGGATACGAGACTCGTATGTTGACAGTCAAACGAAAAGTACCCACTCAGGGAAGCAGATTTTTTCTTCTCTTTAATGATTAGAATCGGGGAAGAGCAACAGGCAGCCAATTATTACCCAGTGGCTCTGAGGTCATTCTCTCTACTCGAGTACTGCCCGTGCCAGGGTTGGATTCGCTTCCGGGGAAGTTATGGGCAAAGAAATGACAAGGAAGAAGCTTCGGCAACTAGGCTATTCCCAGAGGGAAAACTGGACTGTAGGACGCCATGAAACCTTTCCTTTTCTTTTTTTTGTAGCAGTTTCCGTACGGCTCTCGTGTATGTGGTTGGATCATAAAACGGCAAGAAATGGCCGGGACAAGATAGTCTGATACGCCACATTTTAGGAAAGGTGGTCACGTGCAGACAGACAGACCACCTCTTCGAATTGTCTGTTTTCTTTCGTTTCACTTTTATGCTGCTCTTCGAAGTTTTATAGAGCAAGAAACTGATATTATCTTTCAAGGCTGTTGCTAAGCCTCTATCGGAAGTCACCGACGAAGAACTAGTCCTGTAGAGATGCTGGTTTACGTGGACGTATGTGTGTGTGTGACTTCCCCCTTACCATGGGTTGATGAAGGCTTCAGTCCTCAAGAGTCTTTGACTTTTCACCAAGTATATGTCTAGTCTCTTTCTCTAGCCCACTTCAGCACACTGGATTCACGTTAAAGATTATGTGGAGTAAGGCAGATGACAGACTACCTGCGCTTGGTCCAGCCCACGCAGGTGGCAATGGTGTGGGGAAAGTTTAAGCACATTAGGAAAGATACGTCGAGTGCCAAGAGATATCTACTTCCTATAAGCTTTCAAGGTATCATTTGGTGGATGGTGTTCCGTGCTGGAGATGAGTGTTCCCTGAAGCTTGTGGTGCAGTTTACTGTATTGTTCTTACTTACCCCTGAAGCAGTTGCGAGAGGGCTGACCTGGACACAGGACGCTAAAGTAAGCATCCCGTTGTCAGTGTATAGATGAGGTTCAGGTAGCTTTAGCGGTTTAAAACTATGGTGGTAAGCAAAGGTCTCATGGTGTTATGTAGCGAGGCCATGGTGGTCGGCAATAAAGCCATGATGGGAGGTAATAAGGCCCCGGTGGTAGGTGATAAAGCCACTGTTTTAGTCAGTAAAAGCCATGGTGGCAAGCTAGTTCAAATCAATCTGATGTCTGACCGCCTGGTAAGGCACACAGATCGTAATAGCATTATTCCGAGCCAGTTATTCAGTTGTGTTTATATTTCCTGTGGGCTTCCAGTGTCCAGTCATGAATGCAAGCTTCAGCTGTTAATCTCATTTGCTTCGTCGGACAGGAAGCCAGTGAACTATACAGGAAGGGGCCGATGGATATGCACACCGGAGCTTTCATAGTTGAATATATATATATGATGTTCTTCCATCATGGATGGGGTGGACAAATCTCCTCCTGCGCGTATGTGTGACATGATTATTACATCTGTCATATACCTTTCGTGTAAGGCGTATATAACCTGATTATACCAATTCGAGGTTCTGAATTTAACGTCTACAGCTCTGTTTTACTTGGTTGGGAGGATAGGGCACAGCTGATATAGTTATACCCGAAAGACGGTATACCAGACTTCTTCTGAAACCGAACTATGGCCATTGTGCTTTGTTTCTCTGCCTGTGACTACAGTGGCTCCTGGAGAGAGGAAATCGGGTATTTTCCTTGTACTTAAGTGATAAGTGGTAGATCATTAACACGGATATGCCTCTCAAAAGGAGGAGGAGGAGCACCACCCACGAGAATTCACCCTTTCTTGACAGTCACAGATGATTGGAAGCTAGCAAGTTGTTCGTTCATGTGAGCCAGTTGCCATACAGGAGAATAGGTAGTTAGGTACGGCGAGGCTTCCTAGTCATGCTTGTCCACGCTCTGGCTGGCGCCGTTCGAACCGTCTTGACGATTGCTTGACTCCTGTATGTGTGTGATGCTCTCTTCGAGCATTCTTCTCTTGATTCGAGATGGCAGCCAGTCCTGAGGCACGGTCATTAACCGTAATGGTCAGTGAAATGATTTGGCGCGAGAGATCTCCAAAGCACCCAAAGCGCGGGCCCCCATACCTTGATGCTGTGGGCTTGGACGATGGGCGTTGCTGTCTGGTCTCCGGTGAGACCCATGGATGAGTAATCTGCCAGGCCTCCTGTGTCTTGCCTACGGTCGACGGGTTTTTGGGGATGGGAGAGGAGTGAATTATTCTAGGAGGAAGAGCGTGGCGAGTGAAGAGCCGACAGGCATATTGCTCCAAGAACACC
The DNA here is from genome assembly GCA_038088735.1 of Panulirus argus. Classification (NCBI taxonomy): domain Eukaryota; kingdom Metazoa; phylum Arthropoda; class Malacostraca; order Decapoda; family Palinuridae; genus Panulirus; species Panulirus argus. The sequence continues at coordinate 17,650 of JAYMFT010384299.1, forward strand.
AGCAATTACCGCCCTGCTCTTCGTGTGACTTCCTTCTGTCTTGTCTCAGTGTCTCTTTCTCCTTCAGCGTTTGCGTCAGTCTGCATCAGTCTGTAGTTGACTATCGTTCTGTGTCCCTGTCTGTTTCTGTGAGTCTCGGTCTCTCTCCATCTCTTTTTGTCCATTTCCTGTGCGTCTGTGTCTTTTGTCTCCCAGCCTGCTCGGTTGTCCGAGACCTACAGGTGTTCGGGACATAGTGTCCGTTCGTTTTCGTAGGGTCGCATACCTTTCTTGGTGAAGTCAGATCCCGGGATGATATATAGTAAACAGAAAAAAAAAGATAGATCTTTTCCTGGTTTCTAAGAAAGTTTCGTAGGTATTTGTCTCAAGAGGAGTAAAGAATCGTGTTCCAGTTAGTGGCTCTGTGATCTGATGAAAGGAAATTTCTCCATGGTTGATAATAATCACAAGGAAATGTGTTAGCATCAGACTTGATCGTGATGACAAGACTTGAGGTATTCATCATCCGTGGAAAACAAGATCTTTTTATTGGGCAAAACATTTGCGTCTGGAATTCTGGATTGACATGCGAGATTCGTGTGCTAAAAATCCAAAAAATGAAAAGTAGCTACTCGGAAAAGCACATCTTTCTTAATAAAATTCTGTAAGAGCAACGGGTAGCCAAATACCCAGTGGCTCTGAGGTCATTCTCCGCTCGAGGATTTTCCCCGCGCCAGGGTTCGATTCGCTTCCGAGAAAGTTATGGCAAAGAAATAACGCGTAAGCTCTGGCCATTAGGCTATTACCGGAAAGGTAAATGGACCGTCGGACGCCATGGAACTTTTCTGGCAGCCTCCATACCGCTGTTGTATATGTGACTGGACGGGTCGGACAACAGGAATTGTCAGACCAACGCAGCTCGATAAGTTAAAAGAGCTGAGAAAGGTAATCTCGAATAAACACGTTAACCAACCATAGTATCTATAAATTCATATAGAATATCTCTGCATTGGTCCACAGTTTGGTGTTTTGAAAAAGACAGAAATGATGTATGTGTATCATATATTGCTCCCCCACCACAGAAGGACCTTGGCATATAATCCGACATGCTTGGATTCTCTCGACTTAGAGTATTTCATTTCCCTCATCACAACGGATGATGGAAATCTCTTTCGTTCCCAGTTTCTTTCAGGCGTTCTTTTTTTTCATGTTGAAGGCTCCAGTCACGGACAGAAGTCCACATCAAGGCCTGGCCTCAGTTGAAATATAGGGAGAATTATGAAATGGGAAAAGAAAGACAAAGGAAAGTATTTACGAATTTTTGAGAAAGTGAAAGACCTGTGTTTTGAAATGTGCCAGGTCATAGTTATTTGGAAAGACATGAGAGGGTAGAGAGTTCCAAAGCTTCGACGTGCAAGGAAAGAAGCAGGTATCAAAACGGTCCACTCGTGAGTTGCCGATGGCCACACAATAATCATGAGACGCAGGAGCTTGTCGAGTATTGTGTGGTCTAACTAGTGATGGGGGCACACAAGCAGCCAGCTCTCGTGAGCAGAAACCAGAGTAATACCTGTAAAAGAGGGAAAATGAACTAACATTGCGGCATAGGGCAAGGGGTTCAAGTTTAGAAGTTAGCCTGGGGCAGTTTATAAGTCGGACCGCTTTCGACTCGAAAGTGTCAAGTAAGGAAACATAGCTAGAACCGCCCCAAATGTGAGAGCAGTACTCCTCGCAAGGAAGAATCAATCCCTTGTATAAAAGCAGCAACTGTTCAGAAAAGTCATAGTTTTAACATCTAAACAGGACACCCAGTTTCTTAGAGGCAGACTTAGCTATTCCCGTAATGTGGGGTTTCCAAGAAAGATTGGATGTTACAGTGATACGAAATATGTTCATTGTGTCAAGAGGTGGAATTACAGAACCATCAAAGGAAAGACACAAGTTATGAGGAGTTCTCGGTGGAGAGATGGATATAAATTGGCTCTTGGAGGCATTAAACTTAACAAAATTTTGTGTGATCCACTGAGATATCCTGTCCAAGTCTGAGTTTATTGTGGAAGCTGTGACAAGGCGAGATGCTGATCAAGTGAGAGAAGAGGGAGCAGAAATGAAGGATGAGGATGAATGCACTGTTGAGTCGTCAGCGTATGAGTGCATTGGATAATTTATGGAGGAGAGGAAATCGTTGAAAAAAAGGAGAAAAAGTGTAGGGGACAGAACAGACTCTTGAGGGACACCGCTGTTAATGGAGAAAATGGCGAGGCTGATCCATCAACAACCACAGTGATAGATCGGCCGGAGAGGAAGCTAGATATCAAGGGGCAAAGTGAGAGAGGGAAGCCAAAAGAGGGGAGCTTAGAATTGACACCCCGATGCCACATCCCGTCAAAAGCCTTAGATATGTCAAGGGCAACTACGTATGACTCCCCAAAATCTTTCAGGGATGATGACCAGACGTTAGTAAGATAGGAAAGAATATCACCGGTGGATCTCGCCATACGAAAGCCATACTGGTGATCAGAGAGAAGACTGTGATTTTCGAGGTGTTTAAGGATATAGGAGCTGAGGAGAGATTCAAAGACTTTGGAAATGGTAGATGTCAAAGCAACAGGACGATAGTTAGAGGGGTCAGAACGGTCA
>JAYMFT010384309.1:0-20267 GCA_038088735.1 Panulirus argus
GAAAAACAGACAGGGAAAGTATTTACAAATTTTTGAGAAAGTGAAAAACATGTCTCTTGAAATGAGCCAGGTCATATATATATACTATATACTAATGGCATCATAATTTTAGGATGATGAAAGTGACTCTGATTGGTCAGATGAAGATGTTAATCATCCACTTATTACCAATGCTACGGTGAACAAGCATAGGCCTCCTCAGGTTACAAGTGAGGAGGAAGAAGAGGAAGAGGATTTATTTGGTCCTTCCTCAAAAGCTTCACAGAGAGTGAGTATTGTAGTTGAGATTATTTTTCCTTTTTTGTGTTGGTTCAAATGTTCACTATACTCACACACGCATGCATGCACTGTGCTTGTTCAGTCTGTTTATGGGCTGGATGGTGAAGAAGGTAAAGGCTTGGGTCTTACAGATACACCCCTGCAGGAAACCCATCTCCACCTAGAACCACTCACTCTCCTCTCTACCTACTCACACACATGCCTTACTCTCTTGATGAAAACTCTTCACTGCTTCTGATAGCTTTCCTCCCACACCATATATTTGTAACACCCTCCAGAAAGCATCTCTCTCAAACCTGTCATATGTTTTCTTGAGATCCATAAATGCCAAATACAAATCCTTCTGTTTCTTTTAGGAATTTTCTTACATTCTTAAAGGCAAACACTTGATCCACACATTCTCTACTGCTTCTCAGTCCACATTTTTCTTTCCCAGTCTGATGCTTTCTGCATACCATCACCCTCTCAGTCACTACTCTTCCATACAATTTACCAAGTACACTTAACAGACTTATATGTCTGTAATTTGAATGCATGTTTATCCCCCTTGTCTTTATACAGTGACACTATACATGCATTCAGCCAATCCTCAGGCACCTCCCGTGATCCATACATACATTGAAAATCCAAACTAACCACTCAACAACAGTCTCCCCTTCATTAACATAACTTAGGTACTGTATAGATACCTATTATTAATGTGCTGCCATAGGATGTCATATTGTAGTGCCTTATCACAGTGCTTCCTGTGAAGGTTAGCTGTTGCCACTCACATGTATGTCTCACTGTACACTTTTTTTTACCATCTTTTTATAGTTATATTTTATTTGTGTAGATATAGGTCAGGGAAGATTTTTATAAGATATTGTTGAAAAGGTGTCTGAATTACTCAGTTATCTTGTGATTTTTGTGCTATAATAGAATGATGTTTTCATGAGGGAATCAGCATTTCCTGTGTAGACATAGAGGCTGAAGCAGTTTGATAACAACAGTCGTATTTTTGATTTGTCACTGCCCACTTGTGTTTGATCTTTCTCCAGGAGACTACTCTTGAACATGAGTATACTTTCTGATATTCTCCGGAGTTTATATTTAAGATACCAGCATAAGCTGATCTCGACTGGAGACGTTCTGCTGGACTTTGATATTGGTGTGGTTGTGCTCTGTATAGTGCTGTTCATCCTGGGATGGACTGGTACCTTCTTTGTCAAGAAGGGCCACCATGCTTGATCCAGTTTGCTGTTGCTGTTGGACTGCTCATCTTGGGTTGGCTGCTTGTGCGTGTCTGTTTTAGAGTAATATTTTTTTCTCTATCTCTTTATCTGGTTAGCCTTGTTTAACAAAGATTTTCATGCATTGTTTTATGATAGCTGAGAAGTGAGCCAGCACTTCACTGGTTGTCAAGTTACACTCCTCTGACCCAGGTAGCTGTCTTTCTTTCTGCCTCACTGCAATGTAGACTGCTTGCTTTATGTCCTCAAATATACAATGTCATTGTCATACTTAGCACTTGACTATACTTAACTCACTCAACTCTTTCTTTGTAACTAGATTTTTTGTGGTAAGGGCTATGCCATAGCCCTGCCTTTGGCAGAATGGTAGGAGCAGTAGATAGAAGTAGTATGTAGGAACATTAGACGAGAGCAGTAGGTTGGAGCCTTAGGCAGAAGAAGTCGGTAGGAACATTAGGTAGGAGCCTCTGGAGACACTGCGCTAGAGTTACCCTCTGCCAGTGGCCTGTTAAGATGAGGCAGTAAAGGCTAAGAAGTGGCACTGGAGTTCAACACTTATGGAGACTCTTTGGCCTTGGCCACCCCCTTGAGGGAGTTTCCAAAGGGAACGGGTATCAAAGATATGGATAGATAGATAGAAGATTAATGTTTATGTGAAACTGTCTGTCATTATCTTCTGCAGTCACAAAACATATGCTCGTGAAACTGTCTTTCAGAATCCCTCTCAGTCACAGAACATATTTCATTATTATGATTTGTTTGTTGAACTGATAAACTGATGTCTGCTGATTTGCCTGCCATTGTTATCTTGTGTATCTGCCCTCTATTTCAGCATATGATTAATGCCTGTGAACTTTATTGAAGTGTATTGTTGATACAGATAACAAGGCTTAATTGGAAATGATTAATTGTACCCATCAGATTTACTTTAGATTGATATTGCATTCTTTACACTAGCTTGTTAGTGCTGATCTTCACATTATCCGTGGAGGGTGACTTTATTTGATACCAATTACTCTTTTACCTCTTCATCTTTTGAATAGTTTTCTGACATTGTTATATTTCTTTTAATCAGTGTGTGGTCATTTTACTGAAGCACTTTAACCATTAGATTAGAAAAGATATATGCTGTAGTAATTATTACCATTGACAGTTACAGTGGCTATGGAAATTAAAGCAGTGTATTGCTGGTAATTGAAATGTTGTATATTGATGATTTATCACAACAGTCCCACAGTTGCCTTGAACCAGAACTATCCAGATATAATATATGTATAGACTTTTCTGCTCCAGTAAAGCATTCAATGCAGATCCTAGTTAAGTGACTCATAAACTTCATATCACCACAGCTCAGCAACAGTGGACCAAGTCTGCCCTCACAAATTGGCAAGAAGACCAGCATCAATGCAGATACAGCCAGCACCAGAAGCAGAGGAGGTGGGTTGCTTCAGGATATTTTCTATCCAAAATTTAAAGGTTGCAGTCGTATTGATTATTTTTCCCAGTTGAAATCTAAAAGAAGAAGTTATGAGTAAGGTAATGAGTCATCCACGTGAAGAGAATTCATATGTTCATAATTATAAAGTTCAATTTCTTGATTCCAGATGTTGCCAAAGAAAAATATAAATTGATACTGTCAAGAAAATAGGTTGAAGTTGGTGGGATAATACAGGAAGAATTTTGTGAAAAGAAAGATTTTAGGCAAGTATGTATATATGTGTGTATGCGGGGGGATGGGTTTTTCTTCGTCTGTTTCCTGGCGCTACCTCGCTGACGCGGGAAACAGCGATCAAGTATAATAAATAAATAAATAAATATTTTTTAATAAGGATCAAAATGAGGGATAGCATGGATGAGACACATATTATTGAAGATAAATGTTTAGAAATATGAAGAGGCCAAGGTATTGAAGGAGCAGACTTGTTGTATACCTGGAAGTGACTTACGAGATTTGGATAGGATCAGGTATTGTAGGGTGTTGGGTGGGTATCAGGGTTGGAATTCTGCCCAAGGGAGATGGGAATCCCAGACCTTTTGCACATCTACAGGGTTAAGACTGGATACTCCAGTTCTACAAAACAATTGTCCAAAAATGTGTATCTATGCACTTGATCCCTCTCATTAAAATGAGAATGGAGGTTTGAGTACAAAAGGAAGATTTATGTTAGTAAAGAGGTTTGGAGATGAGTACTTGACATTGAGATACATCAAGAAAATTGTAGAAAATACTTTTTTTTTTTTTATAGCTACTCGCCTTTCCCATCTCAAAGAGGTAGCATCTGGACCAACCAAACATTGGCACCATTTACACTCTTCCAATCATCAGCTGTTATATATAATATTCTGAAACCAAAGCCCACTGACCACAGAACCACTCCATCTTTATTGCTCCATATGACCTGGTTCACCCCTATTGACAGTTTGTTGACCCCCAAATACCACAGCAGTTCAGTTCATTTTGTCTTGCATATCTTGTTTTCAGTATTCAAGCCTAAATGCCCAAAGTCTCTTTCACTCCGTCCTTCTCAGTCTCCCCTTCCCCTTTGCTCCCTTCACATTGCCACATATATCCTCTAAGTCTGTCAATCTGTGCTCATCCTTCCTAAGTGCCCAAGTCAATTACAGCACACCGTGGTGAGCCCTGTGAATCAGACTGTGCTCACTGCCAGGTACTACAAATATATAACTTAGTTTCATCATTTCTATCCTCTAAGATTTGGATTCTGATAGTGATGAAGATGGGGACTTGTTTGGAAGCAAGAGGGAGCCTTCTTTCACCTCAGGCAACCTGCATAGCAGTACTCAGCCACCTCCTACTTCTAAAAAAGAAAAAAGTGGAGATCTCTTTGCTGACATCAATTCTCACACACCAACAGGTAATTTTTTTTTATCCACTTTGTCATATTATAGTTTTTTGTTTTACTAACTAATGCTGTGAAACACTTCTTATGAAATTAAAGTTTTACAGTGAACACAAATGACTTTTCACAGCTCTGTTAATTTCTTCTTGACTCCCACATATAAAAGTAAAGAACAGTGAGGAATAGTTTGTGCTCTCCATTGGTCTCCTATTCTTGTTCTAAGTTAGAGAACTTTACTTTTGTCGTTTCTACAGCTCCTGTAAAGTCATCAGTTGGAGTAGAAAATGTCCGAGCAATCCCTAATCCCACTAGAACTGGGATTCCTGGTACAAGTCGGCCTCAAAATAATAGCAGCAACTTGTTTGCAAGTGACACAGATGATGAGGGGGACCTATTCTCCAGCAAGCCTCTTTCATCAGGCAAGTATTTACTGAAGGTCTGAGGAATTGCAAAGCATAGATTTCTCTATTGGACATCTGTGGGCTGCCAGACCACTTGCTTTTATTGTATCATAAGGGTTTTCCTGGGAAATCACATGCCCAGTAGATCCTATGAAATTAAAGCACTGTCATTCGTGACATATCATGTCTCAGGCTTCACCAGTCTTCCTGCAGCATTCCAGCAGTCATATCCTGTCACTGCTTTGGCAGAAGGACTACCCATTGGTTAACATGTGCCCAGGACTGAGACACTGTCATGATGTCAGTAACACAGTCTTTTGGTAGCTTTAAGAATATATTGTCTAAAAAAGAACCTAAGTTCATATGTTGTGTATATTGCCAAAGTCTTGACATGATTGGTCAAGAATATCTAAGAGAACAGGTAAAAATAGCCAGATGATTCACCAAGTACATCTCACCAGTTGTTATCCTATGTATGTATGATGGGTCTTCATACATATAAGGATTTTTCTCCTCTCATTTTTACAGAAGGTTCAGGAGTCTTCAATGTTATCCCTGTTGAAGGAGAGGCTTTCCTGGAAATGGCAGGAAATATATGTTTCCAGCATATTTTGAAAGAAAGATTTTACATTTGGTAGAAGTAGGCGAGATCATTAGGTGGAATTAAGCAGTTGAAACATTAGGTAGGAGCCTCTGCAAACATTGTGCTTGAGTTGCCCTCTACCAATGGCCTGTACAGGATGAGGCACTAAAGGCTAAGAAGTGGCACTGCAGTTCACTAGCTATGAAGACTATTGTCGTGGCCACACCTTTGAGGGAGTTCCAAGAGATACAGATAGATAGACTTATCATAACCTGATGGTGATGTTCATGATGAGCCAATGAGCAGTGACTCATAAAAGCTTTATCAAGAAATTATGTAACATGCAACCTGTTCTCACATTTCAGCCAAAACAAAAAGTCAGAACAGCAAAGTAAAGAACCAGCCTGAGCAGTCAACCACGGCAGCAAGTGGGCTATTCTCCAGTGATGAGGATGGGGGGCTCTTCTCTGCACCCACTGTGAAAACTCAAGGTCAGGATTACACTACTGCACCATTACTTGACATCTTGATTTTGACTTATTGCCTTCTTTTTATGCCTTGTCTTGTATTAAGTAGTTTGATGGATTCAAGAATGCTGAAGCTTGGGTTAGTTTCCAGAAATACATTGTTATGACCAACTTTAGGAGATTTTCAGGCAGAGCTTCCTTTCTTTATGTGGACGATATCACATCAGCAGTGACATTTAGAGATGTGCTGAACAGTGCTTATAAAAACACATTAAATATATTATGAAATTCTCTACTGACTTGCAAAGATTGTAGTGTATTCCTATTAAGCAGCTGTTATTGTTTTTTCTACTTTTTTTCCCTACTTTTATTTTTACAAATTAGATTTTTTACTCAGACAACACTTATACCTTTTAAGTTCTTATTTCGTAGTGATAGTTTTGACTTTAAAGTAAGCGATAGTATATCTCTGATGCCCATTCCCCTCAGGAACTTCCACAAGGGGATGATTACGGCAAACGAGTCTCCATAACTGGTAAACTCTAGCACAGGTTTTCCAAGGTTCCTTCCTAATGCTCCTACCGACTACTTCTACCTAATATGTCTCCCTTATGTTCCACATAGTCAGCTGATAGTCAAAACCAGCAGTGACTTCCTTTAAGAAATTTTGATATTGGCTTTCAACACTTTGCACTGTGAAAGGGATTGAGTACTGAAATAATTAGGAGAGATTGATATTCTACCTATATCTATCTGTATCTCTAATGCCTGTTCCCTCTGTGATTGCTTTAAATATAGAAAAGCTGCACACCATATTCATATGTTCATGAGTACTGAGTACTTATACTGTTTATGTTACAAATATTTATTTTTCAGGTATTATTAACAGTGGCGAGGATCATGAACAAAAGGAAGAGCCTCCATCTCTGCCTCAGTCAACAGGAAAAAAGGTGGTGCATATCTTGGTTCTAATGTTTGATAGGCATGTTATTTAAAGGAAATTTGCACAGTCTGCCCAGTCTTATAATATTACGCTAGATTTTGTTTGGGATCTGAGTCATTGGAAAATAAGTGGAGATTATGCCTTATTACAGTTTAGTTTATAGGAGTTCTATTTTCTTTATATTTCATTTAGAATTGAGAGATGTGATATGTTTTCCTTATTACCAGGTTCCAGTTGGTGGTATCAACGTTTTTGGTTCTGCCATAACATCTGCTATTCATCAGCAGCAGTCCTCAGAGTCTGAGCCATCGCATGATGAGGGGTCCAATCAGGAAATTAGCAGAACTTCATCAGTATCCCTCAGCAAACCAGAACCTCCACCTTTAAAGCAAAGTGCCACCCACAAGACAGCAAGCAGTGGTGGTCATGGTTTATTTGATGATGACGAGGAAGAAGATTTGTTTGGTAGCATAGTTAAAAAGCCAGTGACTGCATCCTTAGAAACAAAGACTGGTCAGAAAAAGCCTGTTTTACCTGTATCATCTGATACCATAAAGAAGCCAGATGGAGAAGGGACTTTGCCTAGGAATGAAGTTGTTGCTGACACAAGTAGTATTACAAACGTAATTAAATCCACAGGAGGACTGTTTTCAGATGACGATGATGATGATCTATTTGGCATCCCTGCAAAAGTAGAGAGTAGACCAAGTACTTTACCCATATTGCCAGCAACTGGGGGTTCAAATTCAACAAAAAAAGCATCAGAGACTAACTCAGTGGTCAGTAATGCAAAACACGATGGGCAATTTGACTCTGATTCTGCTGTAACCTCTACCGAATCCCAAAGCATCCAAAAATCTGATCCCGTAAAAGTTCCTGATCCTCCAAAAACCTTGAGCAGCTCTTTGTTCAGTTCTCCCAGTGATGATGATGACTTATTCTCTCCATCCAGTAGATTTCCTTCAACAAAATCAGCATCTGCTTTTATGACAGAGCCCCCACCTCTTCCACCGCCAAGCACCAGTAAGCCTAGCCATGTGATCTCTGGGTCACCCATACATCAAGATAGCTTTTCCCCATCCACCCAACCTTCATTGTCTCAGGTCATTAAGGAGCCTTCCACAATAGATCAGATTTCAAGTAAAACATCAGTTAAAGTGAAGGCAGAACAAAGGGCAGAAGGATTACCATCCAACAACAGATTTAGTCCACCATCCGATGATGATTTGTTTTCCTCCTCATCAAAGACTATTCATGAAGATGTTACAGCAACTCAGAAAACTGAAGAGAGAATAGAGTCTAGAAGCACTTTATCAGAGCCAACAAAAGCATCTGAGAATGTCGCACCAGACACCACCACTAACGCAAGTTCTCACAAATTTGAGCCTGAGCATAAAATACCTATCTCCCCAGATGAGAATTTGTTCACGTCAAAGACAGAAGATAAAGTTGATCTGACGAAAGAAGGTGCCAAACCTCCCACTTCATCCAAGACTGAGATGCCAGCTGAGAAGTCGAATATGCAAACTTCTTCAGACAACAGTGGTGATGATATATTTTCAGATGCTTTATCAAGGGCATTATTGAGCAAAAAAGTAGCTGTCAGGAGTGATAAAAAGGAGTCAGGTCTTCTTGGGGTGAGTGATGATGAAGACATATTTGCAACTACTCAGAGAGAAGCAAAATCAATGCCGTACGAAAATGCAAAAGATGGTGAGGATATAGTTAGTACATCTGTAAAACAGTCTCAGCACCAGAAAGATCCAGTTCCTGCAAAAGTCACAAAATCAGATAATCTAGCAAATATTTCTTCTGAAACATCAGTTAGGGACAGGGAAAGCCCTCCTACGTTACCTTCTGATGCTGAGAGTGCCAAAGTTCCCCAGACATCTCAGAGTGAAATTGCTTCTGTTTCTAAGCCAGAGAAACCTGCAGAAGTGGTTAAGAAACCACCTGTAGGAGGAGTAGCTCTTTTTGGTGGAGCAGAGTTGGCTGCCCAAGTTAGTAAGCGGAAAAGTATGCTAAGTCCAGAAGAAGCAAAGGATAAGGAGGTACAGGAAGAGAGAAGTACATCAACGCCTCATATAGAGAAACCTGTACTAGAAGAAGAAAATATTGACAGTATTAGTAAAAGTAATATCTTTGATGGTGAGAGTGATGATGATGACCTATTTGGTATCAGCCAAGTGAAATCAGAAAGAAGTTATAGTCAATTCAGTCGATTTAGCCCACCTCCTCTTCCAACAGAGACTGAAAAGTCCCCCTCGATGCATTCACAAGAACCTGAATCATCCTCGTCTCATATTCAAGAGGGACCCAAAACTGCAGACACAAAGCTGCCGGGGGTTGAAGTTTGTTTTCCTGGGGAATCAGAATTGCCTATAGATAAGAAGAGCAAAACTAAAGATTTGAATGAATCATCTGAAGGAAAAAATAAAGTAAAGTCTGATAAGACTGAGCAGAGTGTTATTGTAGAGAAAGAAAGTCGAGAAACAAAACCACATAAGAAACCACCCGTCGGAGGAGTGTCATTGTTCGGCGGCGGTGTCTTTGGGGGTAGTGAGCTGCTGGCAAAAGTGCAGCAAAGGAAGAGTATGTTGGCACCTGAGAGTGTAAGTGATGAAGATGACTCTCCCTCCAATTCACCATCATCTTCCCCAGCTAAAAAAGAGAACGCCGTCATATCACCAAGAAAGAATGTCACCCCAGTAAGTCCAGTCTCACCTGTCTCTCCACTGTCACCGGTATTTGGCTCTGAACCTCTCGTACCTAAGTCTGGAGGTCAGGAAAAGAGTGTGAGTTTTGATGAACCAACCACAACCAGCACAACACTGCAGAGTTTAAATAAGGTATGTTCCATAGTTTCTTGATTATGTTGATATCAACCTCTTGAAAAGTCAGAAAGTAGGAAAAAGTTCTAACCTCATTGTAAATGTCATTTATATTTGAAACATCATTTTCTACCCACATAGATAGCAGTTTTTTCTGTATTTTCATTTTCAGAGTCGAGTCAGAGGAAGCCAACGACGACGGCCTCCTAGCAGAGCCCATAGAAGAGGTGGTTTAGGAGAAAATGATCCCTCAATTTTGCCAAACAATGGGACAGGTATAGAGTATACAGCACCACCACAGACAATTGCATCGTCCTCTGTGAAACACACTTCACCATCACCATCTACTGCATCTCAGTCAGAACAGAGTTTATCTTCTAAGAAGCAGAGACTTTCAAAAGTTAATGAGGATAGAACAGTTGTGGCTAATGCTTCATCTGCTGTGGCTAATGAGCCAAATGAAGTTGACTCCATGTTTGTCGATAATGATCCTGAAGTTGACATATTTGGCAAAAATACCGTTAACAAAATTACAAATGTTGAAAACAATGAGAAATCAGCTGAGACCTCAGCCAAAGAAGAGAGTAAGTTCGTGGCCTTAAAGGACAACAGTGAAGATATGAAGAATGATCTCTTTGGAAACTCAATAAGTGCCTTAAATTCATCTAAAATCAGCAGTAGCAAAGGTTCTAGTAAATCTATATTTGGTGGAAATGACAGTGATGATGAGGACCTGTTTGGTCAAACAAAGCCAAAAACAAGTTTATTGAAGAGCACAGGAAGCTCTGCACTGCAGAACAGTGGTACTAAGTCTGTGGCCAAGCCACCTTCCGCTCAGTCTCTGTTCGAAGATGATGATGGTAAGTTTATAAGAGTATTCGTATGTTGATATCGCTGTGCATTATTCATAAGTTTCGTGCACTGTTCTTTTCTTTTTCATTAGCAATGTTAATTTAAGAATTTATCGTTGAGATGATAATTCTGTTAACAATTTTTAGCAGCAAATTTTTATTTTTACTTCATTATTATCCACATTAAATGTATGTTTCTTATGGGTTTTAACTTTTCCAAAATAAGAATCAGAGAAGGGGGCCAAGTGAGGACTTTCCATCTAAAGCTCAGTCCTCTGTTCTTAACGTTACCTCACTAATGCGGGAGATGGCGAATATGCATGAAAAACGAATTATTACTGTTGTGCTGTGATACTGAAACAAATATAAAAGTGTGCCACAAGTGTTGAAGAGTACTTGTTTAAGAGATGAGATGAAATGTCTTTAAGAGCAAATACTGTTTTTGAATGAGAGAAACTTCATGAAGGAATAATGAATGACTTGATGATGGAAAGGAATTAATTTTGTAATTGTTTTGGTTTCATATTATCAAAGTTTGAAGAGCAGCTTTGCCTTAATATTCAGAAAAACTTAGGTTACATGTTCCCGAATCTTTAGTAACAGTAGTGTTTTTTCTTTCTTTTGTTGTGTGGACATTTTGTGCACCCTCTTCTATATTTCCATTTCAGTTTTTTGTGATAACTTATCTTGTTTTACAGATGACATCTTTAGTTCAGCAAGCAAAGCGGAAAAAGCCTCAGCAAGTGTGCCAAGAAAAGTGCCTGCATCTAAATCCAAGAGTAATTTAAAACCATCAAGTGAGCCTTTTGAGGACCCTCTACTTGGTAACCTAAAATGATACATTATACCAATAATGTTATTTTAGTTGTTACAGAGGAGGCTTAAGGTATATCCCTAATAACACAGCTGTTGGAAAATGGTATCCATCCCTTTTCCTTCAGTTGCATATATTTATAAGTAACATCTCAGGGTCATTTTTCATGGACAGGTTAGCTAAAATCACAGTTAATGTAGGTACGACATTTAGAGGCTTCACTGTTTAGGACCCACCTCTTTAAAATCTTGATTATCTGGAATACAGATGTATAGAATTTTTATTATCAAGGTCTGAACTGTTAATCCTGCAAGACCTGATGACTTTGAATCTTGATTATCCAGGACCTTATGATCTAGAATCCTAATTTTCAGGACATGATAATGAAGAATATTTGCAGGACACAGTGGTCTAGAATCTTCTTGATTCAGAAGCTAGTCTAGAATCATAATCCAGGACAAAATGGCCGAGAATCTTCTGTACTCTGGACCAAGTGGTCTTGAACTTCATCCGGGATCCCATAATCTTGAATCTAAAGTAATTTGACCACACCTGTTAGTTTGGAACTTTCTTTGTCTAGGACCATCTGCAGTTGAATCATTATTACCTAATAGCTAATGGTTTAGAATCTTCACTATCTGGAATACATTGGTTTAAAATCTTGGTTATCCAAAAGGCCAGGCAGGTCAAATGATGGCTGTCTTGGAATGATGAAATGATTGCCTTGTTATCCACAGCCCAATGGGTTGATGTCTAGACTAAGACCCATGCAACAGCATATTGATTGGTTGAAAATTACTTTCTGGTATTCATGCATAACTGATTTATGTCAGCAGTAAAATCTTTCATGTAACACAGACAACAGTTTGTCTTCTGAAAATAGCAGTGTGTGAGTTACTTCAATCATCTGAAAAATCATACATATTGAGGCTGAAACTACATTCAACTATACTTTTTTGTATTCTGTTGTACACTGTTTAGTTATGCACTGTTTTGCGATGCTGTATTTCACATAACAGTTTATAATTGTGTCTGTTGACAGTGTGTCATGACCAAAGTTGCCCAGGTTATATCAGTTGATAATTCTGGTCTTGTGATTCTTTTGTTATTAATGATTTGTTTAATTTGAAATAGGTGATTGTTTTGACCACACATTGCACAAATGAACCCATACAGCAAAATCAGCTTTTTGTGGAAATAAGGATATAATAGATAGTGATCTAAATTTAATTAAACTGGAAAATCATAACATTATTTTCCACAGTTGAGAAAAATTCAGAATTTAGCATTAATGGTTTCTCACCAGGCTAACACCCATGATTTTTCTGCCATGATCAAAGTCCTTCTCTTAATCATTTGTCCAGTATCTCCAGGAATTTATTTCTGCCCTGTGACTGCATGTGTTACAAGATTAGTATTTGTTACCAAGAATATCCTTTTGATTTTTTCTGTAATATGCATTCCTTTAATTTTTATGTAAGTTCCACATTTTATTTATATGATACATGAAGTGACACAAGTGATAAGATGTACAGGTTTTATATGAGGGATCGACAATAATTTTTCTCACTTTATTTAACATATGTGGATGACTGTTAAATGGGATCACCTGACAATCCCCCCCACCCAGCCCACTCATTGTTTTTCTAGACTGTTAGGGTATGTTTGGATGAGGTGCAAGCCAAACCTCAAGGTCAGGTTTAAACCATACCTAGCATAAAAAACAATGGGGGTGCAAATCTTCAGGTGATCTGTTAGATGTAGTTGTCTGCTCATGTGGGACAGGTGCCTGAGCAGAGCAAGTCGTGAGCTTTACAGAAGTGCCTTGTAATAGATAGAGGTCTGATGCCCATCAGGGTGAAACCATAAGTTCTTATACTTAAACTTAGAGACTGAAATTCATCGGAGTTATGTTTTTGTTGTAATATGATTTAGCATTCATCAGATACTATTAGAGAATAACATTTGTCTTAAGAAGTAGACTTAGATGCATTGTTGACTTTTATCAGTGTTTTGATAGAAGGCTGTCAAGTTTCATTAAGTGTGACTGAACAGCTTGAATGATTTAGATAAGAAACTCCCCAATCCCTGGGGATATTGGAGAAAGAATACTGCCCACTTACCTCCACATCAAAGATGGTGACTAAGAGGGTGGGAGCATGAGCAGGAAACCCTCCCCTCCTGTCTTTCCAAAAGAGGGAATAGAGGAAAGAGACAAATGAGGATCTTTTTTTTCCTCTCAGGCTCAGTCATCCATTCTGGTTGCTCACACAGGAAATGGTGAACATACACGAAAGAAAAAAGAGACTTAAAGAAATAGACTCCAAACTCAGTTGGATTTTATTGTCACTCTTTCTTTTATGTTTATTCTCTTGCTTCCTGATATACTAAGGTAGTTTCAGAAACAGATGACTTAACCTAAGAGGAAAAGGATAGCTTAGCTTGTTCCTTTGTTCCTTCATATGGAAAGTGATAATACATGAAGGATGTATTTCCAGCCTTTTGTTTCTATCCCTCCTAGTTTTCTCCTATAACACAGGAAATACATATGTAGTTTTCTGTCTTCCCTGTCCCTAGAGATAGGTTAGCTTATGTATGTATGTTTTTTTTTTTTTTTTTTTTTTTTTTTTTTTTTTAGTAAGGTAGCATTAAGAACAGACTGTTGAACCTTAGAGGATAAATCCTCACTTGGCCCCCTTCTCTTTTGGAAAAGTTAAAATGGGGGGGGAGTATTTCCAGTACCTCGCTCGCTCCCCTTTTATAGTTGCCTTTTACGACACACAGGGAATACGTGGGATGTATTCTTTCTCCCTCATCGCCAGCTAGAGACGGAGTGTGAGTGAATGTGGCCATTCTGTCTGTCTCCTGGCACTACCTCGCTGGCGCAGAGGATGGCAATGCTATTTTCTGTGGGGCAGGGTGGCGTCAGGAATGGATGGGGCGAGCAAGTGTGAATATGTACATGTGTATATGCAT
This sequence comes from Panulirus argus, assembly GCA_038088735.1. NCBI lineage: Eukaryota > Metazoa > Arthropoda > Malacostraca > Decapoda > Palinuridae > Panulirus > Panulirus argus. Next base: position 14,239 of record JAYMFT010384309.1, read on the forward strand.
GTGTATGTATATGTATGTAAATACGTATATGTTGGTATGAATGTGTATGTACTGTGCATATATATGTGTGTGTATGTAGGAGAATGGGACTTTCTTCGTCTGTTTCCTGGCGCTACCACGCTGACGCGGGAAACAGCGATCAAGTAAGGGGGCCAAGTAAGGATTTTCGCTCTGACGCTTAGTCCTTTGTTCTTAACGCTACCTCGCTAATGTGGAAAAAGGCGAATATGTATGAAAAATATATATATGCAGGGCAAATTTCTTTATCCTTTTTCAAGCATGTTTGCTGTTTCCGATGTTAGCAAAGTAACTCTAGTTGCCGATGGAGAATGGCCTCATTTTGTTTACATCCACTCTGTCATTGTCATACATAATGCATCAAACATGGTCAGGTCCCACAGATCATTCTGTGGTTTCCTCTTAGCACTTCAGATGCCTTGGTTCATTCCTTTCATTGTACATTCCCCCATGTATAACACTCTAATTCTCACTATCCCCTGCTTTCATCTGACCCCTCCAAATGTTCAGCCCTTGATAGCTCAAAGCCCCTCTCATTCCATCCATTCTTTCATCTTATCCTCAATCTTCCCTACCCCCTTGGTTCCTCCATTTTTGACAAATATATGCTTTCAGTCTTTCTTCACTCAGCCTATCCATATTTTCAAGTCATTTCAACACCTGATGGTCAGCTCTCTCACTCATACTCTTCTTACTCCCATACCTCTCTCTTACATCATCTTTTCTTATGTGATCAATCCTCCTCACACCGCATAGTGTCCTCAGTCATTTAAACATGTACATTATATTTTTTTCTCATGCCTGTTTGCCATTTTCTGCCTAAGTGAGGAAGTGCCAAAAACTAATGAAAGAATGGCCTCATTTTCTCACATGCACTCCATAATTGTCATGCATAATGCACATAAACCCGAGCCCACCGTGCTTGGTCATGCACAACAGGCCCTTCCTTGGTTTTCCCTGGTTCAGCTCAGTAACAAGTCAGCATGTTGCTTTTTATATACCACATCATACTAGTTCATTCTGTTCTATACCTGCCTCTCACCCTCCTGGTTCTGGCCATGATATCTCAAAGTTTCACTTCATCCTTCCATCACCTTCTGGGTCTGCCCCTCCCCTTGCTTCCTTTACGTTTGACACAGATTTTCTTAGTATTTCTTCACTCATCTTCTCCATATGTCTGAAACTTGTATGTACAAGTTTCATATTTGTAATTTGATGACTTAAGTAGTTGGGTTATATGTGAGGTATATTATCAGAATTTCCTTGTTTATTGGTTAAAACTCCTTAAGAGAGATTGAACTTAGAAGTAGTGTATACAATATAATTTTTACAAAAGTGATTTTTTTGAGTCGCTGTTTTTCTAGGAGAAACCAGTGTTAAGATGTAGTTTGAGAAGGTGGGCCTGACTCCAGAGCTGGACTCAGTATGCAGGGGGAAGATGACTACTGTTCACATCAGAACCTCGCACCAATGTAGTTCTTGTATCTGGAGAAATTATCTCCTTGCACAGTGTTGAAGAAGCATGAGTTTATATGAGTCAAGTCTCATAAATATAGAAATAGACTATGGTTGATACTGAGCAGAGCCTGGCATGTGTCACAAGTGGAGGAAGCAGGTGTCTTTAGTTAGCTCTTTAGTAACTAATCAGTAATTAGATATGAACAGATTTTATAATTAATGTTATTATCTTAAATTGCTTCTGGAGCATAATATGATGTTTTTCTTCATGATAGGCACCAGTTTAAGGTGAATGTCGGTTTAAGGTAAATATTGTTGCTTTTGGTTTTTGAGCATTGGTTAGATTAGCTACAGTAATGATTAAGAGCCATTTATATACACTTGTCATTATTGTAGGTGCAGAAATAAAGTTTTTTGAATGATACTCAGTTAGTGTAGCAAAGAAGTTTATTATGACAGCAATTGAATTATGCCGTTAGAGTTTCTGTTTGACTCATTAGTTAGGTCAGTCTTGGTACTTAGAATATATGTATCAAACAAACCTCAGTACAAAGGATGCCAGTGTTTGGAGTCCATTATTGACAGGTGCTATAGCCAAGTTCCATTTAGTCTGTAACAGTGCTCACTAGCAAGGAAAATCCAACTTCATCTCTGCAAACATTGCGAGGATGAATATTTTATTCCTTAATGTTGTATGAAGTGGTAGAACATGCTTTTATGAATATTATGTACGGTTGGTTATTTTAATGACATTATGAATTGTTGTATGGGTGAACATTGGCAACATAAATACAGGGAAGTAGGAACATCTGCACCAATGTACCGAGTACTTAATGCATGCATAACTAGGTTCCTGCTATCCTTTAATATCGTACTTTAAGGATAAGGAAAGCACCAATGTATCAAGTACTTACTGCAAGTAGAATTAGGCTCCTGTTATCCTGTAACATCGTATTTTGAGGATACGTAAGGCACTAAAGTACCAAGTACTTACTGCATGCATGCCTAGGCTCCTGGTATCATGTAGCATCATATCTGAGGATAGTTCAGACTTCTTGGTACTGGGAAGTAAAATCACAGTTTAAACATGAATGAAGAGTGGATGAATTACCAGATCATCAAGAATGTGGTTGAAGGGGCATGGTGGGGCAAGTAGGTAGTCTTCTCATAACTCGGAGCAGGTACCATAGAGCTGAAGGGATGAGGGCCCATTTTTAGCCAGCCCTCTGATGGTCAGAAAGATAATACCTCCTTGAATTGGGTATGACATAGCAAGAAGGGTAGGAATGGCAAACGAGAGAGAGAGAACTACCTTATTATGAGCACCTCCAAGATTTTGCATTTGATAAGTAAGGCAGTTGTGCATCTAATTCTTGGTGTTACAATAAATATTACTGTATTTGGAAAATATAAAACCATTATGCCACTACCTGGGAAAGGTTATGTGTCAGTTTCCTGCTTTAGCTTTCTCTGATAGAAAAATTTAAGGGAACTTAATATTGCAATGCTAGCTTGAAAAACCAACATATTAAGGAGTTGAGATATTGTTGTACATATGTATGTTTTCCTCTGCATCTGTAACCAAAAATGTTCATGAAATGTTGTACATCTTTGTAAACATTCCAATTTTAGTCCCGGCTATTTGTTCCATGCTGATGTTTGGAAACCTCAGGTATCACTTGGTGTGATAACTGCGCTTGTGGTAGAGATTTGAATCTTTAGGGATAATTTTTGCACAGTTTGTTTATTTTTTGTTTCGGAAAATATTATATAACATATAAAATCGTGGTAAGAATGTGATTATGTTACATGAAGTTGTTTAGTCAAGTCCTGACATTGGTGATGATGTGCTTTGCCTAAGTATGAGTAGTTGCAGCAGACAAGCATCATGGTTTCACATGTTGATATCTGACGACGTATACATCCATAGTATGCCAGTTTTGGATTTGTTACCCCAAAATTGCTGCCAGTCCCTTTTTTACACATTGATAGACATAACCATGTAGTCTGTTTCATGACGATGCATTGTCCAAATGGAATGCTGACTTTATATGCTTAAGGGCAGAAGGGGGGATTTGTTTTTTTTTAGAGGGATTGTTTTTAGATAGGGTCAATAAATGTCAAGAATCATTATTCCATAATATTGCTTTATTTTCTCATGCTTGTTTTGCATTTAATTATCGATGAGGAGAGTTTATTGCCCTTATCTTATGGTGTACAACTAGTCACCCGAGTAATGCATGACATAAGAACAGTATGTGTTAGTCATGTTGGTTGACATCTGCAAATTTAGACGTAAGTCTCAAGATCCAAAACAAGAAATGCGGGAATACTCATATAGGATGGTTACGTTGAAATATGTGCGTGAAAGATACTTGTTTATATTTTGAGGATGCTTTTTGTTTATGTGTATATGCATATATATGTGTTTGCCTTTATGTTTTCACCTTCAAGTCTGCCAGTTCCTGCATGTGATTGTTTATGCATCCTTGTCCATTTTTATGTTTTTGCAAGTTTGTACTTGCATAATGGGATGTGTAATGAAGTGTGAAAGAAGTCTGCTGTGCAGATGTTGTAATGACAAGATTTTTTGTATTTCAGATAAGTGAATATATCAGGGGTTAGCCTCCCTTTACCATTTTCAGATCCTCATTGTCAGTCTCTCTTCACTCATCCTCTCTATATTCATACATATTTATATGTAGATATATAGAGGATGTCTAGTCTCTTCTGAACCATGGTCTAGCTTGCTATGTGCAATGGTCTACCTTGGTGATTATCATGGTGTGGCTTAGCTTCCACCATGGTCTCATTCGGTCTCTGCCATGTTCTAACATGGCACAAATCATGACTACGATACATTGTGAACCATGACTCATCCAATTAGTATCAGCCATGGTCCCAAACTCTTAGCCTGCTGGATGAAATCGAAAGTTTTGATTTATCTAATTAGCATACTAAACATTGTGTTGATCATATGGAGTTATTTCATATATATTGTATATATACAGTATGTAACCTGGAAAATGTTGTGCTAAGCTTAATGGTGTGTTGATTGTTTTATAATGCATCATGTTGATTGAGACAGTGATGTGTTGCAAGAATCTATTTTGATAAAGACTGTTAATTGATCTTGTGATAATTATAGGAGAGCAAAACAAATTGTACAGAATCATTATCATGTCATAAGCAGACAAAAGGAATATTTTGATACTTTTAAGAATGACCTTGAAACTGTTGATTGATTTTTTAATTAAAAATGTAATTTCACATTACTGGTCTTCTCATTTCTCTTGTAAAAGTGATGATGTTTTATGAGCTCCTATCTTTGTGGATAACTTATGAAATCGGGTTTTAATCTAATCAAGATGCATTAAGCCATCTTTTGGCTGTGTTGAGGCAAATGAGACAACAATCTTTGTGCATGTGTATATTCATGAGGTGATGAGGGAGCTGACTGTAGCACATTGTTTGTGAACTTTAAACTGGCCTTCGTAGTTAAACTTCACAAATCATCACACTCACTAAGCCCATCACTAACTTTTTATGTCATAAGATTCATGTTTTACAGTTTAGAAACCTACCTTAGTTAAAGAGCTTTATAAATTTTGTGATATACGTGTAGCATGTACCTGTCTATATATACATATGTCTAACACGCACCTTCCCATCACTCTGAATGATCGAACACTTCTGCTGAACAAAACTCTAACCATATTGGGCATCACATATGAAACATAAAAACATTCACTCCCCACGACACAAACATCAACACAAGATCTTAAACAAAGTGAATGCCTCTGGGATAATGTTACCAGATGTAGACAAGAAACCTTTTCAAACAGTCCATTCTCTGTCACCTTAAAGTATGCCTCACCAAACACACAAACATCACCAAACTTTTTGACCATTGCCTCTGCCTGATGGACGACGTGGCTGGCTTCCTGAGTGCTGCAGGAGCCCCATAAAAGGTATGCATCCCTTTCCAGACCCCAACTAGAAGTGGTGACACTGCCAGTGAGAAGTTACCTTTGATGAGGCTGTATCACCATGGATGGGTGGAAAAGAGTACATCAGTGAGGACTTTCTGTCCTTCAAGGAAGCCACCTTACTCTGCTCCTGTATGGAGTACAGCCTCAAAGCTCCAATAACCTCAGGAAAGGGGACCTTGGGTCACGGGAAGATAACATGACAAACCTTTAACACGTTCAGAAATCAAACCTTAATTACTTTTATATGTCAATTAAGTTATACTGAGGGCGTTGATTACATAACATTTAAGAGGTTCAGATGAATATAAGTCACTGAATATTAATGAATGTACAATTTTATTAACATTTATCGAGTAAGAGAGCTGGCTGCTTGTGTGACCCCACCAGTAGTTAGACCAGGTAATACTAGGCAAGCTGCTGCGTCACATGATTATTGTGTGGCCATCGGCAACTCAAGGGTGTGGGCCGATTTGATACCTGCGTTTTTCCCTACACGTCGAAGCTTTGGAACTCTCTTCCTTCTCATGTCTTTCCCAATAACTATGACCTGGCTCATTTCAA
>JAYMFT010384320.1:0-20265 GCA_038088735.1 Panulirus argus
CTCTATATTTCAATTAGGGCCCGGCCTTGATGTGGACTTTTGTCAGTGACTGGAGCCTTCAACATAAAAAAAAAAAAAAAAAAATTAATCAACGGAAACTTGAATATATAAATGACATTTCATATAACTTTTATTATTCTATTAGTTTTCTTAAGCTTGAAAAAAGGTGTATTTTTGATATGTCACATCAATATTCCAAGTAAAAAATATAATAGAATGTAGATAGTGAAAGAAAGAAGAAAATGACCAAAAGAATATGAAGAAAAAACAGAAAGTGGTCTCTAATTAATGCTATAGATACAGGCATAACAAGTCAAAAGAGGCCCTAAGAAAAAACAGAAAATGTTCATTAGCATATGGTATGAATATAAGCAGAACTGAACCAGTAAGAGGCTCAGATCATGTATATGTATCCTCATGTGTTATATGTGTCCACATGCATAACACCTGTAAATCAATAAAATCAACTCAAAACATGGAGAGTTAAAGGCCTTGTGTGCCATATGATCATTGAAAGTTGGTGTAGCTTATGTTTAGCAGCATGTGTTCAGACTTGATGGTTGTTAGAAGATCATGGGGATGTTCCTAAATGGTGCAGTAAGGAGAAGCTCTTTTTTTTTTAGCTGTTGGGTAAATCTGACCTTAGCAGCCATGATAAATGAATTTTTATTTGGGTACATCAGATGGTCACATTGAATGGGTTAATGTTTTGATAATTTAGAAGTATGCCAGAAACCTTAAATGACATTAAGACTTCCAGTTAACAGCTTTACTTGCAAAGGAACTTTATCAGTTGTTAGTTTTATTGTAACCACTACACTGCAGATCTAGAGTAGAAGAGTACTGGAGAGAGAGAAATAGGGGAAGAATGCATGGAGTGGTGCATGTGAGGGAGACATATTAGGATGGATAAGTGGAAACTCTTTTGCCTTAACCATCACTTTGATGGGAGTTCCTGACAGAGATATATAGATAGATGAACCAGGAATCTTCATATTTTTTCATTAAGTGTTGCTTAAGATGTTCTATTGATATTATGTTTTAGTAATGAGTGAGAAACTGTTGAAGTTGACTGATATTGGAAAGTGAATGAAAGGAAGAAGTTGAGAGTAAAAGTGAGTAAAAGCAAGGTTATTAGGTTTAGCAGCATTGTGGGACAGGTTAGTTGGGTTGTGAGTTTGAATGGAGAAAAATTGAAGGAAGTGAAGTGTTTTAGATACCTGGAAGTGGACATGGCAGCGAATGAACCCTTGGAAGTAGAATTGAATCATAGAGTGGGTAAGGGTATGAAGGTTCTGGGAGAACTGAAGAATATGGGAGGGCAAAAATGGATATGTTTGAATGTATAGTTATTACAACAATATTATATGGATGTAAGGCTGTGCAGAGGAGGGTGGATGTGTTGAAAATTAAATGTTTGAGGACAATAAATGGTATGAGGTGGTTTGATTGAGTAAGTAATGAAAGGGTAAGAGAGAGGTGTGGTAATATAATGAGAGAACTAAAGAGGGTGTGCTGAGATGGTTTAGACATATAGAGAGAATGAGTGAGGAAAGTTTGATAAAGATGATATATGTGTCAGAAGCAGAGGGAACAAGGAGATTTGGGGGACCAAATTGGAGATGGAAGGATGGGGTGAAAAAGATTTGAGCGACTGGTTCTTGAACATGCAGGAGGGTGAAAGGTGTGCTCTGAATAGAGTGAATTGGGATGATGTGTTATACAGGGGTCATTGTTAATGAACTGACTGAATGCAGTCAATGGAGTGAACCAGGGCATGTGAAGCATCTGGGATAAACCATAGAAAGATCTATGGGGCCTGGTTGTGGATAGGAAGCTGTGGTTTTGGTGCATTACACATGACAGTTAGAGAATGGACGTGAATGGATGTGGCCTTTTTTGTGTCTGTTTTTGGTGCTGCCTCGCTAATGCGGGATATGGCGATCAAGTATGAAAAAAATGAACTATACTTATTTTGGAATACAGTATCTAATACATTTTTATAGTCAGTTATAGGTATTTATTGTGATTTTATGTATTTCTTTATATTTTCCAACTTATGAACAGATCATCTTATGATTAAGGTCCAGGAACCTAACCCATTCGTAACTCAGGGACCCCTTGTACATAGATTTGTGAGTTCATTAACAGATACATATATTTGCCTGTTCATTTACCCTTTACAGGTGTATATATCAATGGGTGTGTCATACCAAAGAACAAGTTGGTTTATTTCCTTTAGCTGAGTAAGTCATTTTGTAACTTGACTGGTTGAATTTGGTCATCTTGGTTTGTTATTAGCAGGTTTTCTTTCTCCATAGTTCAGATGTTGTCTATGTTCAGAAAGAAGCCCTTGTAACACAAAACTTATACTCCTGCTTTCCTTACTTGTTTGTTTTGTGTGTGTGTGTGTGTGTTAAATGCTTTTATTTTAGTTTCCTGTTTGGAGCTTTACACTCATGGGGTCCCATCTGTAGAACATTCTCAGCTATTATACAGCTTCTTAAATTTATGTATGCTTTCTGTATTAACCATGTCCTCAGTCATTTTTTTCCATTTATCCATCACTCTTTTACTATAAAAATACTTCTTTATATCTTTTGTAACAAGCTTTTTGCAGAATTTCTTGATGTGTCCTCAGGTTGCTTTATCCCTATATCTTTCACAGAACTGTTCAATGTCCACGTCATTGTTCTGTTTTAGAAACTTGAAAGTTTTAATTAGGTTACCCCTCACTCTTCTTTCTTCCAAGGTAGCTAATATTTAACCTTTATCCTTTCCCTCTAATTTGTCTCTCTTAATTTTGGTACAGTCTTTGTTGCCCTCCTGTAGACCTTCTGTGTTAGCTCTAGCTGCATCTTTAGGTGCTATGACCAGATTTGAGAGGCATGTTCTAGTTTTGTCCATATGTAGGATATGAACAGTTTGCTAGACTTATCCTAATCCATATACTTAAAAGATATTCTGATATTTGCTCTAAGACAGTTTTGCTCCTTTATGATTCTCCTTATGTGGAACTCTGGCAACAAGTTATGGAATATGTTGACTCTCAAGTCCTTCTTTCGTGTATAATCTTGAGGTTTATTTCATGCTAAATAATAATCATATTGAGGACTGTTTTGCTTTGTCCCATCCTCAATACTTTTTTTGCTTGAATTTCGTTAACCATGTGTCAGACTAACTTTGGAGTCTGTTTAGGTTCACTTGTAAAGTGATAAAATTCTCCTCAATTTTCACTTCCATTATGACTTATGAATAACCTGCAAACATATTCAGGTAGGAATCCATAATTTCAGGCAAGTCATTCACATAGATCAAGAAGGGTAATGGTCCCAAAACAGAGCCCTTGGGCACTCCACTCGTGTTCACCCATTTAGTGAAGGCGCCTCTGACAGGTGTCCTTTGTTTCTTTCTCCTAAGATGATTTATCCATCGGAGGAGTCATCCCCTTACTCCTGCCTAGTACTCCATATTCTTAATCAGCCTAATATGATGTATGGTGTCAAATGCTCTTTGGCAGTCAAGGTACAATGTCAGCTCAGCCTTTCCTTTTGTCTAAGACAGCTCACTCTCTTGTTATACTTAACCTTTTCCTAAAACTGTGTTGCCTCTCACTTAGATAATTTCTCCTATATGGAAAGTCAACCATTTTCTTTCTGAGTAAATTTTCTAGTACTTTGCACACCACATTTATAAAGGAGATTGGTCTGTTGTTCAGAACTTTTTCGTAGTCTCCTTCTCATAAGATGGGTATGGTTTTTGCCCTTTTCCACTCCCTTGACACTTTCCCTGTCTCCAGCAATATCTTGAACAGTATTTCAAGAGGTCTGTCACATGTATATGTGCAATATCTTCAACACTTATGTGTGTGTGTGTGTGTTTTTGATATACTGATTAGCTTCTTGATTAAGGCAACATGAATGTTTTCAATCATACCAGTAAGCAGAAATCTTTGGCAAAACCTTTGATAATCCATGTTTGGCCAACATAGTTAAAGTTGTTGAGATAGTGAGTGATTGTGGTACCCTTTCCGTGAACATGGGAAATAGCATACTGTATGTCTTCATACAGAGGTCTTCATCATTATTACTATCATAAATATCATTTCTTACGTACTATTAGTTTTTATTATGGTGGTTCTAATTCACTTACTTCTTCGGTACATCCAGTAATGGCCCTTTTATACCAAAGAACTTACCAGTTTCTTAAAAATCAAGCAGAGAATTCTCTCTTTATCTAAGCAGATTTGTAGGTATTATGATTGTAATTTATAAAAAGTTGAAGAGTTTCAGCTGGGTTTCTTTGAAGATTGAGAGTTATTGAGATGAACATCTGTAATGCCATTTTGTGATTGGGACAGTAATGTCCTTAAAGCATAAGCATCTCAGACTAAACAACTCAGGTGTACTATAGTAAATAATTTCCTTTCTGCTCTAGACAGATGTAGGGTAGAATCCAGCTAAAGATATCCTTTTGAAAGATTAATGATAAAGAAATTTCATTGATTTTTTTACAGGTCTTCAAGTGCTGAGTCTCGTAAAAAACATAAGTCTAAGAAGAGTAAACGCAGCAGGTAAGTTATTAAGTATTTCCTACGATCTGGCAGCCTTTTAGTCTTCCATAGGGTCAGATTTGATGCCTGATACAGCAGTTTGACTTCACTGTGCTTTCAAAGTTGACATGAAAGTTTCTATATGAATGGTCAACCATAGAGACTGTCAAATTGAAATTCAGAACAAAGACTTGCCATTAGTTAACAATTAAGACTTTTTAATTTTGTAATTAGGTCAGTATCAAGGAGCTTATCTTTAGACGAACAGTATACTCACAACACAGATTTTACATTTTCTTGCTTATGTCATGGAGAAGGGTATCCTGGCATTACTGTCATACACAGGCTGATTTGTAAACAGTGCTATTTAGACCAGTTACTGATATATTGGAATTATAATTACATCTTTAAATAATCTTAGTAGTCTAGGGAAATTATGTGTTTTATTCACTTGTATCCCAAAATCTTGAAAAGTAGATTGAGAGTATATTCCTTCCTTACTTCCCATTTATTGTGATGAAAATTTTATTGTTTTAAACAAATGGGACTAAAGTATAGTGGAAGTGACAAATTTGAAAGCATGTGCATCAGTAGTTAAACAGCTGTTAGACTTAATTCACTTGGTAAAATTTACATCCGCATACTGATACTAGACATCAGTTTTTGCCTTTAGCATAAAGTCCTCCAAGGACTTTAGTCTATTCATTGGGTTTTGAATCTTCATTCAGTCTTTGCACTCAAGAGATTGTCTTAGTAAGGCGGAAAATATGCCTCTCTTCTGCCAACTTTTTACATTTGGATCATGCTTAATTAGGAGTTGGTGTGATGGATATTGATGGTTATTCATATGATATTGCTGATGTACAACCCAGGAGAGCTGGTGTGTATGAGGAATTTTCCTTGTTTTACCACATGAATGTGTGATATTACAGATTGAAAAAACGTATCATAGCTTTGTGTAAGAACCACTTTTACTAACTAAGAGGGATCACTACATTTCAGTGTACTTTGTATGTATAGATGGCTTGAAGCATCTAGCTGGTTCTTGCCAATCAACAGAGAAGCTCTGGCTAACTAGTTGCGCTGTGCTGTGTAGCTGTCACAGTAACTTTGCTTGGTCTGGTGGCCATCCTTCAAGCCAGTAGGTTTACTGCCATAGTTCCTTTATTTCTACATGGGAATCCAGATGCTATTATGTAGTTTGCAGTTGCAGCTTAGCTGTATATTGCCACCATCCTCCAGTCTACAAACCTGCTCTCTTTCTCTCATCTGATGTAGTGTTGCTGTTTACCAGTGCAACTGCTGCCTACTACTCTAACTGTTCTTTTGACTGCTTCAGGTTACTCTTTTATGCTAAAGGTTGACAGTTACCCAGTGTTCTAATCTGCCAGATCTGTACTGCAATCTATTGCTTTGGAGTTCAGCCACCTGCTGCAGGTCTGCTACCCACTATGACTATCTTAGTCTCATTAGTAATAATAATTATATTCAGAGCTTCACAGGTTGTTTAAAACTGTAACTCTGTTGTCTGCTGTTGGCTTCCTAATTGTTCTGAGTTTCCAACATTGCAACCTCGTAACTACCAGAGTTCCAGACTGTGGAGTAAGACTAGGCCACCAATTAACAAGAATGCTTGGATAATGCCAAATAATTTGACGCATTCATTGTGGGGAGATATTGCACTCTGGGGCTTTGTGATGCCTACAGACCTTAGATGTCCGATACCACTTTCTGTGCATCCCTGTTGTTGATTTATTTTCTTTGCATTTGCTTGTCTTTTCCCACTCAATGAGGTGATGTCAGATACAGATGACTAAGCCTTTGATAAAAATTCTTGCATGGTTTATCCTTCTTTACTTTCTTTTAGAAAGTTAATACTGGAGAGAAGGATTTCTTGTTCCCAGCTCCTGGCCTTCTTAATCACCTTTTATGATATGCTGGATGCACTTGGTAAGTTATTTTTTCAGCACTGTCCACAGGGATACCTGTTTACATTATTTAGACATGATATCACATACAGAATACACCCCATTTATTCTGAAAGAGACAGAGACACAGTTCTAAGTTATTTTCTGTGTTAGTTTTTGTTTGCTTCTTTGCTGATATGTAGGTGTTGATGTAACTAACTCATTTTACTGATTTCATATTTTTCCCCTGCTTCTTAGTGTTGAGTTGAAGTAAATTGACCATCCTTAAGTTTGAAGAGGAGTGTTAATATTAAGCATGACAAGCCCATTCAAGTGCTTTTGTCCCTTAATTGAATTGTGATAGTTCTTTACTTGCCTCAGCACCTAGAAGGTGCATTCACCTTAAGCTTCTGATGCAAGCAAATTGACAAAAATATGCAGTCTGATTTTAATATTAGGAAACACCCCAGAGAGTCCAGTTCGAATTTTTCTTGAATCATTTCCTTTTGCTTTCAATCCAATTGAAAATTTGTGGAATACGTTTATTTGAGGAAGATGACCTCTTCACTGTGATCTTTTGAGATTTCTTTGTTCTACTGCAGCTAAAATTGTTCAGCTACAGAAAGTAGGTTTTCATTACTGAAGTGCCAAGGAAACCCAAAGGAGGTATAATTAGTCACATTGACTCATCGATCTCAAGACCCATTGAAATAGAATTACAGATGGCAAAAAAGCCTGTCATATATTTATTGATGTTTATTAAGTTTTAACCCCTTTCCTTACTATCCCAAGTATGCTCAGGCTGAGTTTTTGTTTAGATGTTTATTATTCCAAAGTAACTCTGGTCACATACACTCTAAAAATTATTATCTCAAGATAGCATCGTGTAGGGTTTTGGATATGATGTCTATCATTCCCAGGAGGCAAGAGCTTAGAAGGTGTCATTTCTCCCAATAGATGGCATTACAAACGCTTATTTTCATCTGTGACAACGGCATGGTGAGGCATCAGTTTTAGGGGGTGCAGGCATCTGCCTTATTTTTGCTTGCTTTGCGACTGTGTTTTTCCACCCCCAATATGCTGAGAGATGATTGATTTGATAGTAATGACTGTGCATTCACACAGATAAAGATAATTCCTTATCTGATGAGAAAAGCTTCAACTCTCGGGTTCCAACAGACAAAATTAAAGCAAAGTTTTTCTTAGAGGTGGTACAGGCATCTGGCTTACTTCTGCCTTTCCCCTATTTTTCACTCTCAGTAAGCCTGGTAATCAATATGACAGCAGTGATTATACAGACACACAATGAAGATAATACTTCAGGATTTGATTTGCTCTGATTTACATAATCCAGCTGATGCTGTAGGTTAGACCAAAGTAAAATTATCCCTACTTTTAATTGTGTCTGCTCAACCATTAATTATACAATGATAAATTTCAGAATATGTAGCAGTATTTCTAAGGTTTCCTTGATACAGTGATGAACTTGCTGACATGATAGTTGAAGAGAGAATCAGGTATATAAAGCAGAATGTGACAGAAGCATCATGGGATAATGGAATTATAAATGGTACTCTTTCATAAGTAATAAAGCGATAGTATTCATGCTTTTCTTTGACAAGTTGTCATTCTTTTCGTTATTATTTCTTAATGTCTGACAGTGTAAAGTGCATGAAAATGAATTGTCTGTTTTTTGCAATTATTTTGTATTTATTGTGTAGATCATTATGTAATGTTTTGTAGAATATTAGCATTTTAAACAAAATATTATTTGTTGTTTTTTCTGTCTATGTACTATTAAAATCTTTATTAAAAGAACTGATGATTTTTTGAACATACATTGAAGGGATAAGGGACTGGGGTTACTCTTAATATGACAAAATCAATGTCAACTAAAAAATTTATGCTTTTATCCAGTTACGTCTCTTACCTGTCGAGATTTGCAGGTTTCAGCTGAGATTGTGTTACATTTTGGTCAGACTTAACAGATGCTAAGAAATTAACATGTCTAAATTTAAAGGCCCCTATGAGCTTGAGGCTAGGGATGAAAGGTTCTCCTGGTCCCCCTTTGATTGGCCCAAGTCATAATGATGATGATGATAGTGCTGACTTTTCCTCCTCCAACTGAAAAGATAAAGTTGTTATCATGCTGTTTGTTTGTCTCCTGTATGGTGTCTTTGCTGTATGATTTGTCTATATGTGGATTTTTCACAAATATTTTTTTTTTTTCTGTTGATTACACTGATCTGAAGCTTTACAAGGATGACCAATAGTTAAAGAACGGCTTTATCTGTGAAGATATAGGTGAGTCAGACATCTTTATATTTGTTTATGTGTCCATATTTTCTCTCCAACTATAAGCTATAGATTTTGTTTGATTTGGAACATACGGGATGAAATTAATTATATCAGTCCACAGCTGAGGTTTGTATGTGGTCAAACTATGTATTCCATATCTATATGTCACATATTTCAGTTTTCATGAACTGGGTTTCAAAAATCCAGTTGGATTTTGATCAGACTCAGTACTCATTTCATTAACTTTTTGCTTGAGTTTGAGGATTAAGTTGGATTCCATATGTGGACAGTACAGCCTTATGTTTATGTCCCAAATTTTAATTTCTAATCCATAGTGTCACAGTACTGAACTTGCTAAGATTATACACTCCGTGTCCTCTGCTTATTTTGCAGTAGGTCACAGATTATGTATCTTAAGATGTATTCTTCCATACATCATAAACTTCTTTAGTTTTTCCTCACTAGCCTCTCTAATTCATCATTAATTTTTCTTCAAGTTTGTAAGATTTTTCACTTTTAGTTACCATAACTTGAATTGTGTAGAACTGAAATGCGCTTGTGTATTTATCCCCAACTGTTCAGATCAGAATTTAAAAATCATTAGCTTCACAAAATTATTTTGTAATTTGATTTAGCATTTTGAGATATTAAATTTATGGATTCCACATGCAAGTGGTAACACCATGAGTGAAAAATCATATTCAGTGAGGTTATATCATTGTCAGTGGGCAGAAAAGATTACAACACCTTCAAGGACCTACTCACCCCAGAAAAAAAGAACACTTTACCCTGCTCCCTTATGGAATTCAGCTTCAGAGCTTAAGGAGCTGAATAAAAGGGTCTTAGGTTTATATACTAATAATTATAATAGTATTCTTTTCTGTTTCATGCTTTAATGAAGTAGCATCAGGAACATATGACCGAGCCTTAGAGGAAAAATCCTCATTTAGCTCCTCCCTCTATTCCCTCATCTGGTAACTAATGAAAGAGGAGGAGAGGATATAAGCCCCTTTACTCCCACCTTTCTTAGTTACCTTCTACAATGCACAAGAGATACATAGGTGTTATTTTTTTCTTGTTCCTAGGGGTAGATTATGATAATAATGATGATAGGGATAAGGGGGAAAGAATACAACTCACATACTGTATCTGCTGCTCATCTCATATGACTGAAATGGGTAGGAACAGGGACTAGAAACCCTCCCTTCTTCATATTTCATTTTCTAAAAGACTAACTGAAGGAGCCAGGTGAGAAGTGCTCCTGCTGGATTAGGCGGGGATCTCTGAATGTGCATGACTGTAACCAGATGAGAAGAAGGGTTAGGTAGGTAGTATGTTTGATTTGAGGAACCTGGATGTTCTAGCTCTTAAGTGGAACTAAATTCAAGAGAAAGGAGGAAGAATAGTTTTGGAATGTCCAAGGGGTAAAATCTAGGGTTAGTGTGAAGGCAAGAGCAAAGGAGATGGTGGCACTTATGGTGAAGTTTGAGTTGTAAGAGTGTGTTCAAGAGTGTAAGGAATATGTTCCAGGCTGTGTTCAAGAGTGTAAGGAATGAGTTCCAGGCTGACATGATTAAGAATGAAAGTGGATTATGGAATGTGGGTGATTTGTCAGTGTGTATGCATTTAGCAGTGAAAGGAATGAGAAAGAGAGGTGAGTCTTCTGGGAGTAGCTGAGTGTGTCAGCAATTTTCTTGCAATGGATTGAGTATTAGTTAGGGAAGATTTGAATGCAAGAGTGGGTGATCTGGCAGTTTAAGGTATAAGTGGGGAACATGGGATACCCACTGTAAATGAAAATAATGATTAGCTTATTGAGCTGTGTGTTTAGGAAGGGTGTGTGATTGGGAATACTTAGTTAAAAAAAAGAAAAAAGCATACATAAGTATACACAAATGAGTTAGGTGGGAGCCACTGGGCATTATTGGATTATATAGTAATTGACAGCCATGCAAAGGAGAGACTTTTGAATGTGAATGTACTGAGAAGGACAGCTGGTGGGATGTCTGATCTATTCTTGGAGTCAAGTATGAAAGTTTATGGTGGTTTTAGGAAAAGAGGATGCAGCGTTGGTGGGAAGAGAATGTTAAAAGTAGTGAGCTTGGAAAGGAGACTTGTTTGCAGAGATACGAAGGGAAATTGGGAAATAATGGCATAAGGTGAAGGTAAATGAAACTAGGGCAGTGGAGAGGAATGGAAGGGTTTTAGTGAAGCATTGCTTACATATGTAGATGAAATGTGTGGTATGTGGAAGGTAGGATAAGGTTGTTTGAGAAAGGGTAGTGAGTAGTGGGATAAGTTAGTTAGATTGTTAGTGAAAGAAAAAAGGGAGGTGTATGGGTAATACCTGCTGGTGTACTAGGGTTATGTACAAGAGGAGGTAAGAGTATAGTGCAAGGGCTCAAAAGAAGGTATGTGAGCATTGAATTAAGAGAGTATTAGCATCCTTGAGGGAGAATGATAAGATATATTGGAAGGAGGTGTGTGGAGAACAAAAGAACAAATGGTAGCATCAGTGAGGGGAGCAGATGGAGCAGTGGTAACAGGCAGAGGAGATAGAGTGAGAATTTTGGAGAACTATTGTGTTAGATGATAGGGTGGTGGATGTGGGGTTTGGAATGATGTATGGTGTATGCAGTCATTAGATTGGCAGAAAGAGATGAGGTGGTGAAACCCTTGCATAAGATGAAGTGTGGATAGGATTGCAGTTAAACTTCTCAAGAAAAGAGGTGACACTGCTGTTGATCTGTTAGGATTTTCAGTGTATTTGTGGCTCAGTGTGAGGTGCCATTACTCTGAAGCAAAGGGAACGAAAGTGATTGCACTCTCCTTTTCAAAGTTTTCAAATCATTCCACTCATAATTTGGTTTGAAAGTGCCATATCATAAATGTGTTTGTTAGATAAAAGTTTTGTATTTACAATAATTCCCAAGTCTTTGATACTTACTTCTCCCTCCATTTCTTTTCCTGTTCAACCTCTGTGAAAGATGCTTTTTTAAGCGTTGGTTGTTTGAACATGCAAGAGGGTGCAAGGCATACATAAGATAGAGCAAATTGGAGTGATGTGGTATACAGGAAGTAACATACTGACAGTAGGTTGAATCAAGGCATATGAGATGGTCAAGGGACACCACAGAAAGGTCTGTAGGCATGGATTTGGGGCTCTGGTTTTGCTGCATTAACACACATTCTAGTTGTGGGCCAATCAGGCTTCCTGTTGTCTGTCTTTCTCATGTAAATTCATGTTGTAGTAGTAGTAGTAATGTTAATATATTTGCTGTAACATTTCATGTAGGGATTAGGCTCTAAGGTTTATCTTGATAATTTGGGTTTGCATTGCGACTGAAGTCTTTGATCAGACAAGTTTTTAAAGTGTTGAACTTAATGAATATTAAGCAATTAAGCAGCTGAAACCATACTATAGTAGCTAGTTGTAGTTTCCAACTTAGTGACTGTGACTGCCTCATTACTTGCACACATTAAATTACACCACATTCAGGTCTTTGCAGATCAGTATTATAATACCTCCAGCATTAGATGTATTATATATGCAAGTTATTGTTATGATACAATAGGACTCCTTTTATGGGGCTTCTGCAGCTTCAGAGCTGCACTGCA
This sequence comes from Panulirus argus, assembly GCA_038088735.1. Taxonomy (NCBI): domain Eukaryota; kingdom Metazoa; phylum Arthropoda; class Malacostraca; order Decapoda; family Palinuridae; genus Panulirus; species Panulirus argus. Next base: position 12,376 of record JAYMFT010384320.1, read on the forward strand.
CACAGTAGCAAGGAAGTGATGGACTCATTTGGAGTATGAGTTCCATGATGAAACTGTACTCCTTATCATCCACTGACAGTGATATAGCCCCTTTGTAACGTGACTTCTTACTGAGCACATAACCACTTGCAGATGGAATCTGATAACATCAGCTGGTTTATAACACGCACATAATATTTTGTAAATGAATTATTACAAGTATGCAATTATTGAAAAAAAGAGTGACTGAAAAGTAAGTTGTGTACATTTTAATGAAATACCTAAATTCCAAGAGATGCTTGGAAGGCACTGGAAGAAATTTTCTGTTATTTGCAGTTTAGAATTTTAGTTATGTTCTCAAGGACTGTGTGGTTGTTTCAACAGACAACTGTCTATGATCACAAGAGTCACGAGTGATAGTGCATTACAATATAAACATAATGTGCCAGTATTTGACATGAATTGGTGACAGGGAATTCTAGGGATTATACTGTGTTGTGAGTATACTGCCCAACTAGAGTGCAGCTTCTGGCTGTTGCTCATAGTTTCAGAATGATGAGCCAGAAATATTCTTTGGCATAAAGTATTTATTATTTATATTAGACTTTCAAAATTTTATATTGCTGTTCTCAGTTATTGGTAGATTTGTTTTATAACCAAATTTTTTGACAGCTTGTCTCTGCTTTTCGGTCAATACAGTTATTGTGAAAGGCATTCATATGCTGAATTTGACACACATCAGCAGCTAAAGCATTACCATATCACATCATGATAATAGATTATACTGGTTTTGATATTCTTCTTAGCATATTTTCACAGCTCATGTAAAAATTAGAACCATTAATGCATGAATTTTATTAAATAATCAAACTTTGTTTCCATCACTGTGTTCCCATAAGGATGTGATGTGTTGTCATGTGATGTATTAAATATATGAAACATATATACAGTATATATATATATTTACAAAGTGTTTTATCTGCAACTGGTGAATACTAAGTACACACTAATGATGTGATATCTTCTTATTTTTTCCTTGCCAAGTCTTTCCTTTACCAGGGTAATAAGCAAGGTAAAACACATGGCTCACCATCAATGTTTGCCAATATTTCCAAGTGACTAAGCATTCAATTACCGTCAGAATTTTAGTACCGACAAAGACAGACAGTTTGGTCCACCAGTGTTGTGCTCAGGTTATTGTGGAGGCATTATTTAGAACTGTCAAGCTTTGGTTTTGATTTTTATTAATAAGATTATTTTCAATGAGTTAGATTTTACCTGTTGTACCAGTTCTTGAAATGTACAGAATGGCATTAGTCATGACATTGTAAAATCTTCTTAAATTTTTTAATCTGCTTTTATGGCATTTCCTGATAAGTAATCATATATTCGTCATGTAGATTGTTTAAAGGCGTTCACAATAACCAAGCAGTGTCAGTCATTGAATGCAGTTACATAAGCAAGGTAATTGCACAGTGTTTAAGTCCCGTATGGTGATGGTAAGTTCAGTGGCTTGACCTCCTCTGCATGACTTGGCAGATGGACAGAGTGGTACTATGTTGCTTGTGTTGTACTATAGTGAGTTTTTGTTTTCTTTCATTTCCTTTACGTAAACATTAACCAATTCAGTCCTAACTCATCCTTGACATACATTACCTCTCTGTCCATAAGTTGTTTTTAGTTATGTCTTATGTTTTAGAGACATCTCTTTTAATCTTCTTAAGTATAACATGATTCTATGAAGAAACCTTGCATCTTTATACTCTTGACTTTTGATATTTTTTTTTTTTTTTTTTTTTTTTTTAGAACTTTCATAAAAGTAACATGAAATAGTAATTTTTATGCATTATTGAATAAATTTTCATTCCTAGTATAGAAGCAAAATTATGTATTTTGTCAAAGTTTTTTTTATAGAATCATGTTTCCTTTTTTTTAAGATAGATCTAGGATCATTATTAGATCAAGATATAACCTGAGAGTCCTGTACTGTTGATCTTTTTCTTTCACAGTGGCATTCCATGAGCTTCACATCAGCCCAGTAACAAAAGTAACATTGTGTAGGGTCACTCATTGTTGTCCATGTGCGAGCGTGTCTGCAGAGTGCACATGCGTATATTTGAGTATGCATGTTTGCTTGTTCTTGAGTGTTTGGATATTTTTCACCAAAGGTGAGTATGAAAGATAGAGATGATACTGTATTTTCTTTTAATAATATATACCGTATCACATTACAGGAGCGCGTCACCAAAACGTAAGAAGCGGGACAAGAAGAAGAAGAAAGAAAAATCTAAGAGGCGACATCGCTCCTCTTCCACCTCTTCATCATCTTCCTCTTCATCATCTGCATCATCTTCCAGCTCAGACTCTGACAGGCAAGTTTTTTTACCCAAGTGAATGAGTTCGGCTGGGTCACCCATGGACTCAATATTAGGAGAAATATAGGGATATTGTATATGTCAGAAGAAAGATGTATTGTAGAGCCCTCTTTCTTCTGTAGAAGGTTCTTACCTTTGCTTTATCTTGTATGTCTGTGAACCTGCCTGTTATTGTTACTCAACTCTCATTTACATGGGAAGGATAAAGTCCTTACATTCTTTGTTTACTTACACTCACATTCTCAACTTAGGTTTGCAGTGTTAAACTGAACATTGGCTTCTACACTTATATAAATGCCTCTCAGTTCTTCACTTTGCACGATGAACTATAATAAGAATGACGTTTCCATTCACATTTCGGTCCGCACACACAAAAGGACTCCATTGCACATGCTTCAGACACCCTAATATGGAATTCCTCCTACCTTTAATAGTCTATATCTAATATACCCATCCACCTCCTTTGCAGTCTACCTCCTTTACAGGTACGTTCAAATATACTGCTATTTCTCATCCTCCTCCTTTCATCTGTCATGCATCCTTCATTGCCATATTCGTCCATAAATCTTTTTAACAATTTCTTCAACTTACAAATCTATCACATATCATTCTTTACCTAATTCTCATAATGTATGTTATACCACATGTCAAAATCTGCAGCACTTATCTGTACCTGTCTTCATCAAGGAGTATGAAATACTTTACATTAGTACATTAAATGTACAAGTGTTGCATTATGCAACCTTTTAGTATACACTACATATAAATATGTTGTTCCCATTTGCCAGAGCTCTTCATGCACCTTTGGTTCTTAAACCAATGATAATTTAACTCTCAATTGTAGCTTTCCCACACACATACCTTTTAATCACTACCTTTCATCACCTAAAGTCTTTGGCAGTTTTTCATTTTTATGCCTTTCGCAGCTTCACCACAAATGTGAATGTTGTGCAATTTTTGCGATGTTTGAACCAATCAGAGCAACCTCTTCTTGCTGAGAATCTTTCCAAACTATTTCCTTTTTCTTCCTGCTGGTGCATGAAGATGCTCCATGCGTTTACCATAATGGCGTGGGGTATTCAGTATTGTGAATGAAAATGGTAAACGGTAATTGGAGTTATGTGCTGGTGATTAGAAATATCTTGTTTAAAATGAGGGGAAAACTTAATTATACATGAATGAGTTAGGTGGCAAGAGGGCATTATTGGATTATGTAGTAATTGATATATATTTGGAAGAGACACTTTTGGATGTGTGTGTTTTGTGAGGGGTACTTAGATGTGCATGTTCTGAGAGGGGTAACTAATGGGATGTCTGATCATTGCCAGGTGGAAGCTAGGATGAAATTTTGTTGAGGAAAAGAGGAAATTATATGTTTGGGAAGAGGATGGTGAAAGTAAGTCAGCTTGGAAAAATGGCTTGCATACGAAGATACCAAAAAAGATTAAATGAGGAATGGCAGGTATGAGGAATGGGAGGTGTTTGGGGAAGTAGCGCTTACATGTGCAAGAGAAGTGCTAGTTATGTGGAAAGTGAGAGGTGTTGTTGAGAGAAATGATAGTGAATGATGGGACAAGGAAGTTATGTTGCTAGTGAAAGAGAAATGAGACATGTATGGTTGTTGTGGGTGTTACCTGCAAGGAAGAAGTGCGAGTAAGAGAGATATTCAAGAAAAAGTGATAAATATAAGTCGACGTACGACCAGATCGACTTACGACTGGTCTGTCGGAACTGACCGCAGTCATAAGTCGATGACTACCTGTACTTCATAACATAGGAAATGTCCCCCACCCCCAACAAACTGTAGACTCATCCATCTCTCCAAATCCATTACATTTACCTCCCTCAACATGCCATCCATAAACAGATTAATCAGACCTACATTCACCAGGAACTACTCATCCTCTTCTCTTTCTTCTTGTACACAAGCCTTGCTCTGTTGATAGAAACTCTTCAATGCTTCTAGTAGCTTTCCTCCCACACCATATATTTGTAACACCTCCCACAAAGCATCCCTGTTAGCCCTGTCATATGCATACCCCGATACTTATATGCAACATACATTTCCATTTCCTTCTCATTCTTTTAACTGTCATCAATACTTAATATGCATTTCATATCCTCTTTACCTTTTCTTTACTAATTACCACTTCCTCATCTGCTCCCTTCACAGATGCTCCCATTTTTTTTCTTGCAGTCATCACACTATTCACCATATTTAGAAATATTTTCCTATTCTCTTTTAAGTTTACTGATACTGTCTCACCCAATCTCTCAGTGGCCTTTGTGTCAGCTTCTGCACCTTATGCTTGACTCCTGCCTCCTTCACTTTTACATCTCCCTATCACTTTCCTTCCATGCAGGTAAGGTCCATAAACTTTTGTTCTCTCTCTCTCTCTCTCTCTCTCTCTCTCTCTCTCTCTCTCTCTCTCTCTCTCTCTCTCTCTCTTAAAAAAAAAAAAAAAAATGTGACTGCCTTTGGGTAGATGCCTGTGATTTACAGATTCTGAGCTGTTTAGGCCTGGGGCTGAGTAGATTGATGATGTCATCTCTGTGGTGGCCTCTGATGGCCAAAGGTTGGCCCAAAACTAGCAGACTACCTTTGTGATGGTTGATTGATTACTGAAGTGTAAAGAAGGGCATTGCTTCCTTACTAGAAATCTGAGGGTATGAAGGCCCTAATCCTGATTTTCTTAGAGAATCTTTTATGCTCATGTGAGGCCACAAAATTTTTTTAAGTTTTTAAAACAAATTTTTCATGTATAGTATGTGTACACTATATGTAGTTTGTTTAATGTTGAGATGAGAAAAGTTTCAACTTTACCTGGCAGAGTGCTGAGCACGTATCGTTAGTTTGCTTCTATTTACGCTCAAAAAAGATTGTCAGAATCAAAACACTATAATTTTCAAAAGTTTGATCAATCTTGATTTCAGAAGAAAATAATTCTTACTTTGTTGTTTAAACAGTGTTGTGAGGAGCAAGTCTAGCAAGCGTCGACGTTCTCGCAGCCCACCAGCTCAGCGGGATACCACAGAGTCTCGTCGTAAGGTATGTTACCTGGCAGTTATTTATTTATTCTACTTGACTCCTGGATTGATAATAGATAGTGCCAGGTGAACAACCAGGAATATTGGATGGATAGGAGAGGCAGCATAAACTTTGATAAACTGGCTCGGCTTACAATGTTCTGAGTTGGTCTTTATAAACGCAATAGCATGAAAAAATGTTTTGATAGAGCCAGGATAACAGACTGTTCCTGTCACCAGGCTGCAGGCCCTTCTGGCTTCTTTTTCTTTACATAACTTTCAGCTGGTGTGAAAGAATCTAGCAATATGAATATTTTTAATAGACAATCCACGAAGAAAGGGGCTTTTTTAGGATTTTTCTGAGTTTCAAAATAAGCTGCATAGCTTTAAAGAATTAAACAGAGCATTTTCCTTTTGAATTATTGTTCAGTCAGGTCATAGTTTTGCTTTTGCCAAAGTCTTGTATGCTTAAGTTTATGTACCTGCTGTATCTTTATCTGATAAGCAGTAATGCACATACATTGAAAGATTTGAAATATGAAGGATCCTTGTTATATCAGACTCTATTATGTCATGGCTTCTACCTTATGTGCCTGCCTAATGTTACTGCATTTACTTGATGAAAATTACTATGATATCTCTAATGCTTAATTACTGTATGGTTCATAATTGAAGATAATGTACAGTAATGCCATACAGTATAGTAAATGTGTTGTACATAATTGCTCTTACCTAATCAGGCTTATATCATTTGCACACATCTACTCTATATTTGTTGTTAATAATGTTCATAAACAAGTGCTCACTATCCACAGCTAAGCTCAACAGACCATTCCATGGTTTACCTTGACTGCTTCGTATGCCCCTGGTTCATCCCATTGACAGCTCATAATCCCCCTATATCCCACATGTACCTACTACATTTTATCCCATTCCTGCTTTTCACTCCTGTGAATATCAGGCCCCATATCATAATACCTCCATCTCTCCTTTCTTTCATCTTCATGGTCTCCCCTTCCCCCATGCTCCCTCTGCTTCTGACACATAGACCCCCTTGATCTGTCTTTCTTCACTCATCCTTTCCATATGTCCAAACCCTTTTTCTTCACCCTGATCAGCTCTCTCAGTTGGATTGCATTTACAGCCATATCTCTCTTGCAAACTTTCATTCCTTACACAGCCTGCCTCATAAAACACATCATCCTCAGGCATTTCATTTCCATCTCCCACTTTTGTATTCAAGGCCCAAAACTCACATCCAAAGAACACTGTCAGGGCTACTATGCCTTTAAACTTACTCATCTTTGACCTAACAGACACTAACCTCTCCTTCCATATGCTTGTTAATGTATCCAGAACCATAGTCCCTTCTCCTTGTGATTTTCTTTAGCCCTTATGTTTCTATCCACTGCAGTGTTGACTTTCAGTCACCTAGAGCACTCCACTTCTTCCCGGTCTTTCCCATTCAAAATATAACTGACCATCCTGTCTCATCCCCCTGCTGCTCCTCATTACCTTACTTTTGTTCATATTCGCTCTTGACTTCGATTTTACTCATGTTTTATCTGTCTCAAGTCAGCCACCAGAGCTATGTCATCCTTAAACAACATATGATTCATTTCCTGTGCCCTCCCACCCCCAGTTACCATACACCTGCCCCTCACAAGTACAGTAATAAGATTGAAAAGTAAAGCCCTTTTTTATCATGTAATTATTGAATATCTGAATGGCAAATGATTATGGCTTTATCTTTTTAAGTTTTAAGATTTATGTTTTAAAGTCACAATAACTGTCAGATAACGTATACATCTCAGCTGCATTTTTACTTTCTTGCTCGGATCCTAGATATAACAGCATACAGATACTTCACAGAAGGTATGCAGGGTGGCCTCTAATTTCTAGATATGTAGCTCAACAGGGAACAAGAGTGTGAGACAGGAAAAAAGAACCAAAAGAGATATCACAAAATGGAGAGATAAGCTGGAAGATGAATATCTCTAGTATATTGCCTTTTCTCTACTCTAGCTGCAATTAAGAGCCAAAGTAAAATGCAGACTTAAGTGTAGACAAACCACATAATGCAAATTCATGAATAATAAGATTGTTCTAACATAAACATCCATGATTTAATGAGGCTCCTCCATATGCATTTTGAATGTTTTCATCAAGAACCAGCAACCTTCACAAATGACCACTTACTCCTTAATACAAGCAAATCTTAAATCTTTGAAAGAAAATCTCAAAATGTAAGTGAATTATTGATTATGAACGATATATGAAAATTGATGAATATAAAAGTATTTCACAAATAGGGACAGTGCACAAAAAATTTTATATTTTTACTTGATGATAAGCCAGAGAAAAAGGAAACACAATAAGTTCCCAAGTGCACTTTCGTGTAATGATGATGTAATCATTACACGAAAGGGCACTTGGGAACTTATCATGCTTCATTTTCCTTATGGTTATCGGCAAATACTAGATCATGTGCGCCATTGTGACCTACCGC
>JAYMFT010384331.1:0-35711 GCA_038088735.1 Panulirus argus
ATATATATATATGGACAAAAGTCTACATCAAGACCGAGCTTCAATTGAAATGCAAAAAGGTTAATGAAAGAGAAAATACAAGAGACAAGGGAAAGCCTTTACGTATTCTGGATGAAGTGAAAGATGTGTCTTTTAGAATGTGCCATGACATAGTTATTGGGGAATACATGCGACAGTTAAGAGTTCGAAATCTCCAACGTATAGGGAGAGAAACAAGGCGTTTAGGAGTGAGTAACAGAAGTGTTGGTATACTATAGTCTTTGACTGCAAAGCGTAGGACGTTGTGCATAACTCTTCATTTCACAGTTATTGTTTCGAGTGTAAGATACTGCTGGGAGGGCAGGCTAAGTGTAGTATATTCAGAACAATAGGAAACTAGAAAAAAGAAACAAAGACTCAGAGAAAAGGCCTTTGCCAGGCTGGGACTTGGCATAAGCTTTAACTACAACAAGAGCAGGACGAGAGGGAGGATACTCTACTGCCGGACAAGTGCCCCACATACTTCCACAGACATGAGGACCAGTTCCCGTAACTTTCTTGAAAACATGTTTAGCGCTTAGACACATGCATGTCTTGTCTGTACATATTTCATTTTCCGTTCCCCCGTAGACACACACACACACACACACACACACACACACACACAGATCAAGACAACAGTTGGTACCTCTCAGTCTGGAGACAAGAATAACTACAAAATTGGAGCCCGAGCTGACTCCGAGATATGTTCTACTAACATTGAAACAAGGGCAACAAAAGAATTATTCTTATCAAAATTGATTTCGAGATATTATATCCCTTCGTAAAAATGTGGATTTGTTTTAAGGACCTTGGATCCATTTTCGACCTTCAATAACCGATAAGAAAATTGAATATTGGAGGAACCATTTGATCTATAAAATCCTCCGTCAACCGGGATGTCAAGAACCATAACGAGGTTAGTCGTCTAAACGATCATCCCGACATGTAAGCCAATTGAAGATGTGGGGAGAGCCCAAGTTAAAGCCAATTTTCTGGATCTATCAAAGATTAATTCTCTATAGAATCGGTGTAATATGGAATTGATTGGTGTCCCCCTCTTTCCCGTGTTATCATCATTTCCAAATTTTTCTCATCTTACTCCTGAACCTCCTCTCCTGCACAGTTTCCTCTCATCCGTCTTTAACTCTCGCATTTCCCTATTCCACTGTTATCCCACATTGTGCGGATCTAGCTTGCCTGCCTCTTTCTCTTCCAAAGTTTCCCCTACCTCCCTTTCTTCTCCTTCCCTTCCAAACACCCTCTTCACTAAGCACTGTGTCTTATCTTCTCTCGTTCTCACGTTAATTTCCCTCTCCCTCTTCATCCTCTGGCTATGTGGTCGACTGGGTTCACGTCTAAGGATTTTAGCATCATATGTTGGGAGTCTCAAGGAGGAAATCAATGTTTCAGATGAGGAGGGACGGAGGATTCACCGTCTTTATTCCCGTCGGGTGACCCTACCTAACCTTTGATCCTGACCTCCTACGCTAACTCTCATCACGACCTTTGATCTTTTAACTGTGTCCCTGAACGTGGTCGGTGACCTTAGCTTATATTATCAGACTCATGATATACTAAGTACTCTGACCTGTCACCTCTGGTCTAGGTTTCTAAACTTAGTCTTTTTTGTATGTCTGACCTTTGAGATTATTGTGTATGGTTAGCCTCTGGATTGAGCTTTGCTTTTAGCATGTGAACCCTACTTATCAGCTAAACCTTTGAATTCATTTCTGTAAGATTTGGAATTTAACCTCAAAAGCTACTGTCCGAGTTTAAACCTCGAGCGTAATTTTTCATCTTCAAAACCTCGAATCTAACATTTGAGATCAGCTTTTCCCGTGATTCTTAGAGCGACATTTGATTTCTGACTTAATAATCCTCCTCCAGCACCAGGTTAGCTCAACCCAGGGCTAGCCTAAGCCACCTTCTGAAAGTAATTAGATTTTACGCTCTGATGTCACAGTCGAGTGAAGAGCCAGAAAAGTTTTATGGTCTAGGTACTGACGGACACGATTCCCCCTTCCCCTCTCCTCTTCCCTGTAGCCTGATCAGGAGAGGGAATCACTGGCCAAAATGTATTTGGGAAATCCTGGTGGAAGTGATAACGGCGAAGCCGATGGGGTGCTCCTCCTTCCTTGTGATCCAGTGGTGAAGAGGTCAAGAGGGATAAGAAATGCGTTTATCCATGTATTTGATGGCCAGTTAGAGAAGCTGCTTAATGGTGCATTGCATAGAATCAGTGGAAAAGATATGCACTGGAAGGGCCAGAGATTGTGCATTACGCGGACACGATGGAGAGGCTACTGATAGTGCATCACGTACAATGAAAGACAAAGGTCGTGTCGCGGTTTTGTCCGAAGATGAAATGTAACTCGTGAAACATTGTTAGAGCCCTGTCAGAGTTCCATACTCGTGGTCAGCGAGCCTGAATACCTGAAGCTTCATAACTGCTGCTGATCAGATGAGGGTTCAAATGAACCCAGGGGATTTGGTTTGAGTGGGAATACGAACCATGTTCGGTCAGGCGACTTTCGCCCGCTCATTTCAGTTTCCACCCGAGCACAGAACACCAGGTAGACCTATGATATATCCTAGCATAGAGAGAGCAAGCACCATGCATTCAATTACATGGTGAGGGGCGGCATGATCTCTCTTGGCTCAGAGGGAGAGGATCCTGAACACATAGCACAAACACCACGTGTGAGCAGAACAACGGAAGAAAGGTGGATTCAGCGATTTTGGGAGGATGGCACGAAGGAGGACCGTCACCGTTCAGGTCGCCCTCGTGTTACAACACAATTACAAGACTAATAAATAGCCGCAACGATGGAAGGCGACCATACGAGCAGCGCTCACGCCGTAAGGGACGCGTTACGGCCAGCATGCTGCACACAAACGGTTGTGCGGAGACCTCGGTCGTCTGCTTTATTCGTTCGAACCCCAACTGTGGAACCTGCCTTGACGGAGAGACACAAACAGGATCGATTAGCATTTGCAAGTTTTGGCAGAATGTCATATTTTGTAAAGAGAAAGTGTTTTCCTCAGAGAGTTTACAACCACGCTGTGTATAACGCAGAAATAACAAAAGATAAGCAAGTGCATAATTGTAGCAAATTACTGTTTAGCGTTGTCCATTTTCGCTTAGTGTTTCTGTCTCACTCAAGTGCATCATTTTGCTGATACAATTAGTGAAGGATTTAATTATGTTGTCCTAGTTGGCAGGTAATTTTTCGTCAGTCCTTTTATCACCATTGTTACGACGAAAACACTGTCCTTTCCAGCGTTCTTTTATATTCACCCTAACGTCTCCTATTTCTTCTATATGCAGATATGATTAGGAAAATGTTATTGCTTCTAGGAGGAGTGACCGCACTTCGAGCGGAGTCTGGGGCTGGATGACGTGGAGTTGTGTAGGGCATCTGGCTGAGATAGAAGGTCGTCTCACAGCTGAGAACTGTGTTGAAATCTTGGAATATATTCTGATACCATCAACGGGAGCGGCACTCGCGGAGGGAGAAAGATTTCCCATTTATTTGGCTCAAGATAAGAGCCCTATCCACATGGCATAGAATGTAAGGGACTGGTCTGTGGCACATCTTGAGGTGACAGTCCTTGACTGGCCTGCAAGATCAGCTCATCTAAATCCAATAGAGAACCTCTGGGCCCATGTGAATAGACAATGGCTAGGATGCGACGGCTGAAATCGGAGAAATTGGCTACGCTACGTAATGGAGTTATGGACAGGTCTCGATTACAACCGGACGTTACTCAGCATCTTTTCGAGTCAATGCAAGGATGGTTCCGAGATGTCACTGCTGCGAACGGGGACTATACTAAGTATAAGTGTAGTTTCACGATGCTAAGTTTGACAGTGTTATGTGGTTTAAGTGTGGGGGTAGCAATCTGTGGTGGTGGTAATGATGTGTGTTGTGTGGTAGTGAATTAAGTGTGGTGGTGGTTATATGTAATTTATATAACTAAAAAAATATATCTTTTTTCCTTCATTTCTCCCATTTAGGGTAGGTGGTAACGTGATTGGTTTCGTGGTGGGGCTCGGAAATTCTCGGTCGGAGGTTCGAAGCTTCGACAAGTCTGGCCGGACAACTGTGATCAGAGGTTCGTGGCTCCGCTATGTCAAGCCAATTATTCGCCGTTCTCAGGTGACCTAAAATTACCCCAGAGTTGTCTCTCAACCGCACATCTGTATGTGGCTTTGTGTCACGAATTGCAGTTGACAACATTGGCCCTTCAGGTAAAGAAAAAAAAAAAAGATTAAAGTCTGGGGTGTGTCACTGTAAACCAAACATCTGCCCCGCAGTACAGGTTCTATGAAAGCTTACAGAAAAATAAAGGGCAAACTAAAAAAAAAAATATTAAAAATTTTAGTCACTCGGAGATGTCTTGGTAAGTTGATGGTTATGTAGGGCGTGTTGTGGGATTCGGTTCGATATACAAAGTATCAAAATAACTATATCCGTGTATATAATGTAGGTTGTAAATTATTTTTGAAATCACTGACACATAATACGAAAGTCAAGCACAGTTCATCATATCTAACGTCTGAAAGGATAATAAGCTAATCCAAGGAGTAAATAATATACTACATGGAAGAGAACTGACTTCAAAATCTTTATATAATTGAAAAGCAACTATGCAAACATGGGTGGGAGTAAAGGAGAGAACAGAGATGGGGAAACGTGTCATATTATTAAAATAAAAGTAGCAACCTGGAAGACATAATGGGTTGGTTTGTTTCGATTATCTATCAAAGATATTCACAGGGTCGCCACCTGGAGCAGATGGCAGCTCATGTCAGTGTCACCAGCCGTCAGCAGGGCATACGGCAGAACGCACCAAACGCTTATTGCTTCGGCGTGTGAATTCGTCAGATTTCACGGAACGACTTTTGACTTTCATTGTACGCTTAGTGGAAAGGCTACAGATGGTTACATCACGTATTCCCAGTGGAAAGGCTACAGATGGTGCATCAATTAAGCCAGGTGAAAACTACACAAATGGAGTGTCAGCAGACCCCATAGAAAGAGACTCCACATGCTATATCGTGTGTGGAAGAATGTCACTGTTTTTTCTTGTGGCTTACGTTAAATCCCCCTGGACGTCAAAGGACTTCGTGCCCAGACAAGGAGGTCAATGGTCTCCTTAGCTAGAGAACGAGAGGATAAGTAGCAGAAACCTGTATAGACGAAGAAAGTTTGTAAAGCTAGCAAAGTTAGGAAAACGCCCGGGTGAAATATAGAAAAATTGTGGGTGATGAAAGATAAGTCTTGAGCCAAGTTATTAAAAAGTTGGATATGTAAGGTCTAACAGGCGTGTAACACGGGGGTATTGTTTTGTTGAAGTAAGTACAAACTTCTCTGAAACATATACGACGATGTAGATTTCAATGGTCCATAAGGTTTTAGCTAACTTTGATTTTCACTTATTTTGGTATGTTGCTCTCAAAATTGCGTCTAAACTTTTCTTCGTGTCTAGAATTTTAACTTTGATGTCACTCGTATACATTTGTATTGTATATGACAACCATATTACAACTGCTATAAAGAAAAGATACATCTAAATCATCCCATTTTGTTTTCTCTCTGATGAAACTTTCAACATTTTCCCATCTTTTCTGGGGCCTTACCTACCCCAGTTACCTCTTTCCATTATAGAAATTCCTGATGGAGACGTTCATCGTGTTTATTACCGAAACCCCCAATTTTTTTGGGAAAAGATCTAAATGAGAGTGCAAAACCTGAATCTTTATTGGCACTGGGCACTCCCGACTCGTATATGTAAATCACGGAGTAGCATCGATGCCTGTGTCTCAAAACTATCTGTCATCTGCTTTTCAAGGACAGTCAGGCATGTAATTCAGTACCACTTAACTTCATCTCCAACGTTGTTCCACTTACAACAACTAATTCGTAGTTCTAATACAAATTTCGTCTTTCATTTTCACCTCATGGAGGCCTCCTTCAGATAACCAAAAGCGTCCCCCTTCTCGTCCAAAAACCTTGACAGAATTCGTCATAAAGATTAGTTTGATGAGTTAAGCCGGTAGGAAAACTTTTGTTGAATCGACTAATGGAGACTGCTTCACAAATTGGAAAGAATTCTCCTCTCACAGGCCAATGTATCACCGAAAAGAGCTGCTAGGTTGCGTGCGTGCTTTCCCAAGATGAGGGACAGGGGGGTGGGGGATTCTTCTTGCATACTAGTCAGAAGTCTGCTGCCACAGATGTACCAGATGGTACAGTAGCTGAATCAGTCTTAAAGGTCCACCGGCGAGCTCACGGCCCTCATATTCGAATCATGATCGCATCTGAACAGCTGTGAATCTCAAGCCTGATATTCATATTGAGCGAGACCCAAGGTGTCTTACTCTGGTGACAGAGTTGTTCTGGTGAGGGTGGAGGTGACGGCTGCGGACTTGCCAGTGCTGCCTCACGCAATCCGCATGCATCCCATGTGCTGTGCAGTTCCTCTGCAAGATACGCCCCTTTTTGTCCTTAGTATTAGGTGAGTGGGCCAAACTTTTTTGATAGGCTTTTGATGCTAGTGTGCCATCGGGACCTGGTTGAGTTCATCGTAACTGAACGATCCTGTGTCCTAGAGATAGCTTCTGTCATCTTCCAGTGATTGATTCCAGTATTTCGCGAGCTCCACCCTGGTTTCAATGCATTCCGGATAGGTTAAGTTAGGTGTGTTTGGTTAGTTCGGTTTATATATTTGATTTACTGAAACCATGCAAATATGTTGCAAGCGTCCCGAGTGGATCTTCTTCACATGCTACGGCCTGCAGTGAAGTCTCATTTAAATGTTCTGTTATACTCATGTGAATAGATATTGTCAATATTCATGAAATGTTGAAGTGGAATTCAGGAGTATACATTTTTCTAATTATAGAGTGGCCATACATTCATATATAAGATGATCAGTAAAAGAATAAGACTTTTATTGAACTAAATATAGACACTTTAAGCTTCCTGTCAAGTTTCAGAAATACAGACAGCTGCGGATGAGTGATATTGTTGTTACACTCGTGTGTTTCCGAGTTGCTGAAGTCAAGTAATATCTAATTGATAGGAAATTCGGCTCTCCAGAAATCGAAATGTTTTGAGCGCACAGCTCCGTCCTTGTGTGTGTGTGCGTGTGTGTGTATACGGTAATTAGAGTATGGCATATCTCCATATTAAATACTTGGAATTAGAGGGGGGTAGGGGATCACTCTGACCTATGAAAACAGGTCACATTACGGCTACCTGGCAACTTTTTCAGCTGGCCGCACGGGAAGAGTTGATATTTAGTTTAAATATCCCGTCACATTAACACGTAATGTCTTAACGCACTTGTTTGGATACTGTGTTCCAAAAAATGCACACATGAATCATTTCAAGGAAATGAATGGGTGGTAGATTTCCTTGACAGTTAAGTGAAGGGATGAAACTAATTCGGAAAAGTAAAGAACAACAGCACATAACATCTACAACGATCGTTGTTGCTAACGCTTGATAGGAGGCCTGAGTGTCCATACTCAGCGGGAGCAGAAGATGCATTTTTGAAAGTGCACCTGACGAAGCAGTGTCACGCCTGCTGTCTTGAAGGGCAGGAGCGTAAGTGCAAGGGTCACGTGGCCCCACGCAAGCGTTCCCGATTCCAAGCTGATCGACCAAGTGTTGTTTAGGGTTTCGTACTAGTGTGTGCAATTACCTGTTTTGCTTATAATCATAACAATTTGCCCTATAATTGCCTGAAATAACCTTAATGACTGCATTTCTAATGTATTTCCTTATTCACCCTACAGCGATGGTCGCTAATGCTGTTGACATCACCAGCCGGGCCCACATGACTGGAGAGTGGGAGCTGGAGACACCTGTGGCCAGAATTACTGCCCAAACTGCCTTATCAGAGAGCAGCGCGCGGCGGCGATGGATAAGAAGATGACAGGAGGAGGGCTGGGTTCGGAAGAGACCACGAAGCGGCCGACGCCGGTGCAGCACGCGTGAGGAGGATGAACGGATAGGGCAGGTAGTGCTGGACAGGCCCATGACGTCTGCTGCCCACGTGACCCGTCAGCTACAGCTGCAGTGTCATCATCCACGCGCCACCATACGCCGTCTCCAGGAGCAGCATCTACACTCCCACATTCCTGCTGAGAAAGAGAGACTGAACCCAACACACAGGGAATCATGCCTTGGATTTGCCTTGCAGCATTTAGGACTGGGAGAAGATTACTGTGAAGACGTAATCTTCGCAGATAAAAAAGAAAATTTTTTTCCTCTGTAAAAGTAGGCTTAAGGCTTTACTGGCACCTTCGCAATACCCGTTACAATTCTAATACTATCTCCGACTTCAGCGCAATGGCGGAGCATAAGTATCATTTTGGGGATGGATGGTACAAACTGAAGGTCGCTTCAACAGCCAGCAATACAGTAAAATATTAGAGGATGTTCTTCCTTCTGTTCGGGCCATGACCATCCCAAAGCCAAATGTCATCAAGCTCGTGCAGGGTAAGTGTTCAATACACACGAGTAGAGCAGCGTGTAAGTAGTTTAGTGCCTACTTGGAAATTCATGTCTTGGATTGGCCCACGAAAGGGTGCGACACGAACCCTGTAGAGAAGGGAGCGTAGATGAGGCTAGGAACCGACAAGACACCATGAACACTGCACGCCAGGTATGGGACAGCCTTCATCACCGCCCCAGTCTCTGCAGAAACCTCGTCCATTCTCTTCCCACAAGGATTCAGGAGGCTTTCAATGATCGTGGTGGATGGGCATCACATTGAATGTAGGTAAGGATAATCTATCATATTCTTGCAATAAACTGATGTTCCTGTTCGTCCTGTAAGTTTATTCTACTCAAAGAACACCATCAGTCTCTCTCTCTCTTTACATAGATTTCCTGAAAATAGTGTAACGGATCCCTTCAATGCCTATCTATGAGGGATATAAACTCGCTCTGAAGTGTTCAGTCTCGATTTCCAGAAACTTATAAAAAAGCAAAGCATCACTCGGCTACCCGGCTCTGTGCTATTGTGCAAGGGAAAGGTATGTATTCATATAAACAGTGTGCACATAAATACGAAAAAAATCTTAGCTCAAGTTGCAGTTTCTCTGTTCTTAATCTAACCCCAAACAACTGTTTCATTATGTGACGCTGGCAAGGAGAGGAATGCCAGGTTCAGTGTTGAGGTAGCCGCCACTATCGATTATAACGATATAATCCGGAAATTATCAAAAGGCTTGAAACAATCCAAAATCCTGATATAAACTTGTGTTAACCGCCAACCACGTGCGGCAATTTTGAGTGAATATGATTACAGCCCCTAAAAATATATCCTACGGATGATAATGGTAAGTCGGCAGCCGTCACCTCCGCCCTCACTAGAACAGCTCTGTTACCAGACCGAGTCACCGAGGCTCACTCACTATGAATCACAAGATCGAGATTCACAGCGGTTCCGATACTATCATGATTCGAATTCGAGAGCCGTGAGCTCTTCAGTGATCTTCAAGACTTTAGACAGCGACTGTACCTATTGCATCTTCAGTTGTCACCAGTATTTCGTTAAACTTACACCTGTATCATTTAAGAAAAAAATATTCATAAACTCATAAATCGCCATAACATAAGTAATGATGTCACGAGTGAAAATCTACACGTGATAGAAAATCTTGAGTCACGACTTTGAAATCAGCATATAAGATTTAGAGGCAAATATATACACCCATCCTCCTCAGAGTAGTGAGAGCTCGGCATGCTGGCAAGATCTAAGCTTAGGAACTTTCTTTGACGGACGAGGAGTTTGGGAGGAGGAGGAGGAGGAGGAGTCTTTATTCACCGGGGACGCGTGGCGAAAACCTCCAGCCTAACCGGGAGAAGCCTTGTTGACCGATGTTATATAGCAATATATGAAAGAGAATAATCTTAACATCATGAGACTGCTGGGTCTCTCAACAGAACTAAGATACTATAAAGAGTACAAGGTGGCGTTTAACACAGGAAACATCAATAGAAATACTAGAAATGTCGGTGAAATGAATGGAAGAGATGTCTGCTTGCAGTATGACTGCTGCCCCAGTCTTCCGTCGTTTTAGCGGAGTTAGATATCTAGGAACCACGGAAACTATATTTGCACTCCACGACGCCAAG
The DNA here is from genome assembly GCA_038088735.1 of Panulirus argus. Lineage (NCBI taxonomy): Eukaryota > Metazoa > Arthropoda > Malacostraca > Decapoda > Palinuridae > Panulirus > Panulirus argus. The sequence continues at coordinate 10,179 of JAYMFT010384331.1, forward strand.
TACTGGGACCGTATGCTTGTTGAACTCTTTCATATGTGTGTTCTAATATATATATATATATATATATATATATATATATATATATAAATATATGTATGTGTGTGTGTGTGCTTCCAGCCTTGTTCTTATAACCTTTAGTTGTTGACTTCTTAGAGGTCATATTCCCTCGCAATGCTGGGTACATTTCTCACCGCCTTACTTTCGGTGTCTGATGTTAGCAAGCCAGTTTCGCTTGTTAGACGCTATGAGTAAGGCGGATCCTTGAACATATTTGTATATAGGTACCCGGTGTTGTCATCATTCATATTAACACGCGTTATATACAAACTGTGTTCACAGATTATAATCAGACCTGTTCTTCTGTATGATAATGTTAAAACTGGAACAAAAAAAAAATTAAATAATTTTAAGGCGTTAGCACTTTGCAGAGGATGTTAAAAATGATAAACAAGATCGTTTTCGCATGAAGCCTATTCATTATTTCTTTGTTTTGTAGCAAATTTAAAGTGCTAATGTCTTAAAAATCATTATTTCTTTATGTTTCCAATTGTACAGAAGAACAGATCAGATTATAAACTGTGAACACATTGTAAATAGATTGGATAGTGACACGAACATTGTATATGAACCAATCAGCTACCTTAGCTATGGAAGACGGACTTCGCTTCTTCGCGAACTTATCGAACGGCGACAATAATTTCGTATTAATCAGTTTAGCACAGAAGAAACACGATGCAGGGGGAGCACGTGGTTCTGTCCAAGATCATTTTGCTGTCACGTTTCAGAGAGCATTTAGCTCTTGTTCTTTGGTAAACAATTTGACGTTTGGCAACTTTTCCCGATCCTTTCGAGAAAACCGTGGTTACTGTCCCTTACCATTGCCATACATCGTGTGACTGGAAGAAGACAGTCGTTCGTTGACAATATCGCTAACAGTGACGCTAAGTCTGACAACAGTGCTATGTAAAGAACTTCCTGATTACATTTGACTCGACAGCACGAATATAATGTACAGACTGAGGAAAGGGGAGTGAAAGTGATGACGATATATTTACTGTGGAGGTTACCCTTGATAACGCCTCGTAGCTGTGCTCAGCCGTGAACATAACTTGTGTTGTGTAATGAGAGGATAATTATAGATATTGTCAGTCGGTGATCAAAGGAAGAAATGCATTGCGTCAAGGTGAGGGCGCACGGCGGGCTGTTTCCGTCGTCCTTCCACAACACTGGGTAAGACTCGTTGGCTCGTCCGGGGTTAAGGCTAAACAGAATGAGTAGTTTCCATAGTCTCTTGCGATGCAAAATTACTGTTTTATGATATTCTTCTGCTTTGTTCATTCATTTTTTCGGGGTCAGGTAAGTTGTGTGATTAGTAATTTTGTGTAAACAGACTGAAGATGCCTAAGGCGGTGGAAAAATGAGGGGGTAGGAGGGCGAGGTGGGTTATGCTCGGCGTTAGTACTATGTGGCGTTGTGATAGGTTAGTGAGAATGACTGAGATGCTGATGCTGTGTTGTGAATTGTTTTTGGACTTTGTACCGTTTTTGCAGATTCTTACCTCTCTAGAGGCATCATTAGTGCGCTGGGAGGAAAGATATTGCTCATCGCCTTCAGACTGACATTCCCATACTCGGACATACTTCTTGACGCACATACTTCTTGAGAGGAAATTAATATGATGTGATTCTCCATTTTCCTATTCCGGTAGTTTTTTTCTTCAATATTTTGTGGGAATAGGGTGGTTAAATTCGAATAAGACTAATCATTGAAATGTACGGGTGTGAACAACACTTTTCAACAACAAAAGGACAAGTAAGGAAGAACGTGCTGCGTTATTGGCTGGAAAGCCTTTATAAATACTTTGTTCTGATTGGCTGGCTTATGCACCTTCATTCGTTCTCTTAATTCTAGTTTTTCGGGAAGCCTCATAAGCGCATGAGGGGTGGGGGGGGGAGAGACTAATTAAACGGCAGACTAAAACAGACAACATTCGTTTTAGAATGATATATTTGGTGAGTTTCATTTTCAACAGAACTAAAGCATTTAAGAGCCAACGTGACAAATACAGTAGGGTAGGTTACGTAGCTGCAGCCAACAGTGACCCAGAGTTTGGGAGTGATGTGGCAGTGAAGTCTTTCATAGTAGTTTGATGTGAAGTGACCATGAATACCTAATAGAGGACTATGAGAATAGTGATAGCTCCGACTGAACCCCCACACTCGTGTTACCAGGGGGTGAGGTCTGGTGGTCCTGCTTTTGGCTGACCTCACGCATGCATTTTTTTTTTATTTGTATAATGTGAGCGGTGTAGAACGTAATTTTCGTCTGTACGGAAGGAATTGAAGACGTGAATTATGTAGTTGGTTGTCAGTTTACAAAGAAACAAGACCATGTTAGTCGGGGATTCCCACCTGCCTGGACATGTGTTGAGGGAATGAAATGGAACTTGACTAACTCTGGTTTTTCCATTTTGAAAAATGTTGGTTTACTAACTCATAAGTCTTTGTATTATTTTTTTCTTTTACTTATTTTCTCTAAACAGGGTTGTTGAATTTTATGATTATTTGAGTGTTAGTTCTAAGTTCGGTAGTGTGCTTCTCAAACAAAACGTTGTGATTGGCTGAAATACCTTCTGATGCTTCATTATGATCGGCTTAAGCGCCTTTACCCGTTTTTGTTCATTCTCGTTCTGGAATTTCAAAACAGAAACAAACATCAATTTCCAGTGTCAATTATGATCGTCTGCCTCGCGCGAGGATAGCTAGAATTTTAAGTCGACAACATGGAAGGATTAAGAAGCATGTTTGTAGTCAGTATAAGGAGGTAAGAAAGATGATGGTAAACTGAAAAAAAAAAGAATATATGGTTTGAATGTTTCTTGATTGTTGATTGACCGCTGTGATGATTACGTTTTCGTTTGTTTCTTGACTTTTCGCTTCCTGTCGTGCATAGACAAAATTTTTGAGAATACTTTGCTATAAGTTAAGTTAATGAAAATCTCTGGTACGATGTTTTGTGTTATGACTTCTTTATATTCGTTAATGATATGTCTGTTGGCCAGTTTGTTCAAAAGTTATATTTTCTTTAGCGTCTCATTTAGGGTGCTATTCATCGTGATGGATAAGGACCTCGGGGTAGGAATCAGGGTTCTTTCGAGGCTGCCTAGTCTGTAGCAAATCATCTTGGTAGCTTGCTGCTGTACTCTCACCATTGCCTTTTTTTTTTCTAGTAGGGTGATCAAAACTGAATACAGTTCTTGGTGGGTATACACCAAGGAATTGTATAGGGTGAGGATGATCAACTTCTCGTTTTTCTACCGATATGAAGAACTTTACTTTTTAATGCTAACGTTCATTTGCCACCTGTGAGCTCTGTCCATCGATTTGTTTATGTCTTTCTGAAGCTGTGGAAGCCTAGTTACTGTCATAGATCTATTGTACAACTTAGAATCGTCTGAGAATTTTTTCCATCCTTGATCTCCGCTTCCCGCGTCAGCGAGGTAGCAGCAAGATCAGACAAAGAAAGGCCACATTCTCTCACATACATTCTCTAGCTGTCATGCATAAATCCACCGAAACCACAGCTCCCTATCCTAACCAGGCCCCACTGACCTTTCATTGGTTTATCCCAGACGCTTCACATGCTCTGGTTCAGTCCATTGGCAACACGTCGACCCCAGTATACCATATCGTTCCAGTTCAATCACGTGCTTGTGTTTTACCCTTTGCGTGGTCAGGACGCGATCGCTCAAATTTTTTTTCACTCCATCATTCCATCTCTAGTTTGGTCTCACCGTTCTCCTTGTTCCCTCCTCCTGACACATAAAGCCTCTTTGTCAAACTTTCCCCACCCATTCTCTCTCCATATGTTTAAGCCATATCAGCACACCGTCTTCTGCTCTCTGAACCATACTCCTTTTATTATCACACATCTCTTTTACCCTTTCATTACTTACTCGATCAAACCACCTTATACCACATATTTTCCTCAAACATTTCACTTTCAACACATTCACCGTCCTCTGCACAGCCTTATCTACATCCCATACCTCGCATTCATATGATATTGTTGGGACTACTGTTCCTTCAAACATACCTATTTTTGTCCTCCCAGATAGCGTTTTCTCTTTCCACACATTCTTCATCGCTTCCAGAGCCTTCGCCTCCTCCCCCACTCTATGACTTACTTCCGCTTCCATGGTTCCATTCGCTACCATGTCCACTCCCAGATATAAAAAACACTTCATTTACTTTAATTTTTCTCCATTCAAACTGATATCCCCTTGCATTTAGTTACATTTACTCTCAATTTTCTCCTTTCACACACCCTTCCAAACTCAGACCCTAAACTCTGCAGTTCCTCATCCGAATCTACCATCAGTGCCGTATCATTAGCAATCAACAGCAGACCCCAGGCCCTCGCATCCCCATCAAACTGCATATTCGTCTCTCTTTCCAAGACTTGCATTTACCTCCATCACTATCCCATCCACAAACAAGTTGAACAACCATGGTGACATCACACAGCCTTGCTGCATTTCGACCTTCACTTGGAACCATTCACTCTCCTTTCCCTACTCGTACACATTTCTTACACTCTTGATAAAAACCTTTCTTCACTGCTTCTAACAGCTTACCTTCCACACCGTATGTTCTCAAAACCTCCCACGAGGCATCTCCATCAACCCTATCATATGCCTGTCCATATCCATAAATGCCACTTACAAATCCATTTGTGTCTCTAAGTATTTTTTACACACATTCTTTAAAGCAAACACCTGATTCACACATCCTCTACCACACCTCAAATCACACTGCTCCTTCCCAGTCTGATGCTCTGTACATGCCTTCACCTTCTCAGTCACTACCTTCCCGTACAATTTACCAGGCACACTCAACAAACTTATACCTCTGTAGTTTGAACACTCACCTTTATCCTCCTTGCCCTTATCCAGTGATCCAGTACATGCATTCCGCCAATCCTCAGCTATTCAGCATTTCTATTCATAACACTGAATCCCCATGCACCCCAATTATACCCATAACTGCCCTCACTACTTAGCTTCACATGTAAATCACCCATCACTAATCCCAGGTCTCTTACATCAAAACTGCTGACACTCACTCAACTGCTCCCAAAACACTTGCCTCTGGTGATCTTTCTTCTCATGGCCAGGTGCATAAGCACTAATAGTCACCCATCTCTCGCCATCAACTCTCAGTTTAACCTACATCAATCTAGAATTTACTTCCTTGCACTCTATCACACACTACCACAAGTCCTGCTTCAGGTATAGTGCTACTCCTTCCTTAGCTCTTGTTTCACCAACCCCTGACTTTACTCCTAAGACGTTTGTAATTTACAAACCGTTCTTCCCCGTTATCCTTGTGTATTGTTTACTCAGAGCCAGAACATCCAGGTTTCTTTCCTCAAACATACTATTAATCTCTCCTCTCTTCTCATCATGGTTACATCCACACACATTTAGACACCTTAACCAAAGCCTTCGAGGAGGATGAGCACTTTCCCTGACTCCTTCTGTTCCCTCTTTAAGAAATTGAAATACAAGAAAGGGGTTAGGTTTCTAGCGCCCCGCTTCCGCCCCCTATAGTCGGATTCTACGACACACAGGAAATACGGAGGTAGAATTCCTCTCCCCTACTCTGGGATAGTTAATGAATTAGGTTATCTTATTATTACCGGCACGACCAGCCTGGGTATCACGAGGGTTAGTGAAGGCTGCACAGTAAGCCAGCATTACAGTCCCTGTTGAGTATCAATCCTTTGTTCCAGTTAATTTCTTTTCTTTCTGCCTCACCCACACATAGGCAGTTGGCTTTCAAACTGAAAGTTAATCACACGATACAAACGAACGTTGTTGGAAAGATAGCTTTTCTTTTAACAGCGTAACTGATATACGATAATAATCATATTATCATTAGTAAAGATTATTGTATAAATTGAGTAACATTATGAAAAAGTAGTGAGAAATTCTATTTTTCGTTTATCAGCTTATGCGCATATAAGCGAAACTTGATCTTATATCAAAGCTACCTGTGTTTCAGTTGTAAATTACTGCTTTAAGGGAAGAGCGCCATCCATGTGTCGATAAGGAAGCTGGGATATCAGAATCCGGAATCTCGACACTAGTGGGCAGCCAGGTTCAAGCACTTGGGAGAATCTATACCAAAAATACCTATCCAGCAAACCACCTACACGCCTGGTTCATGCATCAGTTACGCAGAATAACTACTTTCTGTTTCTTGAGCGGTCTTCCCCCCCCCCCCCTTCCACCCCGACCACCCAGTTAAAAGAGGGAAAAAAGAGAGAGAGAAGAAAATCGTTTCAGCGGGTTGGAGTCTCAGGAATGGAAAGAACTTTAGTGTATAGATGTGAACAGAACTAACAAGACAAGATAACTGTATGTTTTTTAAGATAGCGAGGTTTGGATCGTCTGGATGCGTTACAGGAAGAGAAATTTGTTCGCAGGTTATGTGTGTAACAAACACGGATTGTTACAACAAATTTTACTTTTTTTTCTTTCTTTTATAGAAATTGGAAGAGTGGAACTGGGAACAAGGCTATCCTCTTCGGCCCACGCCGAGGAGCCCTGCTAACGTCAGAAGAGAATTATTCAGCAGCCCTGAGGGCGTCCTAACGAGTATTTTACAAAGATCAAATATACCACTGTAACCTAGAGTTCTTCAGGGAAGAGTGAGCTTTAAGAAAAGGTTCAGTAAATTTACATTTCTGATACTCAAAATCTACTTGGCAGGATTTCATCATCGCACAGTAAGCAACAAGAAAGTACTAGATTTTTTAAGAGTATGTGAAAGATCTTGGCTAGATGACTCTCTCCAGGCACAGTAGATAGCCATTGAATGCAACAGCAAACACGACTAAGGGAAAAGCCATCCGGATGGTATATAGATAGCTTTTAATATTCAACTCTTTCGTCTTTAAAGATGTAAAATGTAAAGTGTTCGGAATAAGCAGGGAGGAGGAAGGATAGGAAATGGAAATGTAGACTCTTATGGAGCTGAAAGTTTAGACGAGGCTGTACTTCCATTGTTACAGCCTCGTCAAAGGTGACTATATATATATATATATATATATATATATAAAGTAGTCTACTTAAAGTAATGAGTAAACTGTATCATTTGTATTTTCGTAATCAAAGAACGTCACATTACTTTACAAGATATAATTTTGACATACGTTAAGCATTTTGTGACATATTTTCGTACAGAAAGAGTAATTCTTGTTTTACAAAAATGGTTATCACTAATTCATTTTGCCATAAATACTGAAGCACTCATTCTTTTTTTTTGTGTGTGTGTGTGTGTGTGTGTGTAAAGTCATTTTCAAAACAAATAAAAATTGGTGGAGTTTACGATATTCTTCAGACTTATTTTTTGTTGTATCTGAATTTTGTAATTGTTCCCACGAACAAAAGACTTGAGAATAAAGATTAACTTTAACTCATTTCTATCGCTTTTCTTCCATAATTCTTTTAATTTCTCTGCCTCTCTTTATCCACCTAAGCCACGTTTTCTCTATCACTCTGGCTTCTTCGTCGGCTTCTTCGTCCTTCTTATATCATCCTTCCTTGACTACTAACGTATGACATATTAACTCAGACGGTGTAAAACATAGTAATATAAACATCCTAAATTGTCTAGACTGCATGTTTTCCCATTACTAATGAACAATATTATTCGCTGTAATTTGTTTGAACTTAAATGTAAATACAATAAGCATTGGAATAATTGTTCTGCCCTAATATTTTTGATAGATTTAATTAATGATACTGGCCAATGTTTGAATATACTTATTCTATACAAGCATATAGTTTGATGGCATCTCTTTTTTTTTTTCTTATCTTTTTTGTTTGAGTGATGTAATGGTTAACGTGTATTACTGTGAAGCATCCTGGCCCAAGTTCGTGTTTCAAACTTGGTGGCTGGCTCACAGTCAGCCAAGGTGTTAGTCTACCACTTTTTGCTTCGCAAATGAATGGAATATGGCGGAAACTAGGATAAAGAGAGGCGTTTGGGCGGTGCTTACAGGGAAGGAGTACAAATGATTGGGAGACGTATGAGAGAAAGCGGCAAGAGATCAAGAAAAAGGTGCAGGTGTTGAAATAAAGGCAAATGAGAGTTATGGTCGGCGAGTATAAGCAAACTTTAGGGAGAATATGATGTTTTGGAAAGAGGCTAATCATGTCCGAAAAAGAGGAGAATAAATAAAACCTTTGGTAAAGTGGGCAAAAGGGAAGTGGAAAAAGGTAGTGATGAAGTGAGGAGGAAATGGAGTGAGAATTTGAGAGATGGTTGAATGTTTGATGATAGGATGGCAGCTGCAGTGTGTTTGGGTCATTATGCGAAGTCAGAGTCATGGAGAATAGTTTGGTGAAGAGAGGAGAGGTGGTAAAGCCTTACGTAAGATGAAATGTGGCAAGACGACTAGAATGGATAGTATTGCAGTTGAATTTGTTGAGAAAAGGGGTGACTTTGTTGTTGATTGGTTAATTAGAATTCTCAGTGTATGTATGGGGCATGGTGAGGGGCCTGAGGAATGGCGGAAAGCATGTATAGTTCCATTGTATAAAGGTATGGGGAATAAAGGTGAGTGTTAAAAGACAGATGTATACGTTTGCTGAGTGTACCAGGAAAATTGTACGGGAAGGAAGGGAGTGAGAATGTGAAGGAATGAACAGAGTATAAGACTCGGGACAAACAGAGTGCTTTCAGAAGTGGTAGAGGATGTTTGGATTGTGTTTGCTTTAAGGAATGTATGTGAGAAATACTTTAAGAAACAGATGGATTTGTATTTTGCATTCATGGATTTGGAGAATACATATGATGGGGTTGATAGAAATGCTTTTTGGAAGGTCTAAAGAATATACGGTGTGGGAGGAAAGCTGCTACAAGCAATGAAAAGTTTTTGTCAAGGGTGTAAGGCATATGTACGAATAGGAAGAGAGGAGAGCGAATGGTTCCAAGTGAATGTTGGTCTGCAGCAGGGTGTGTGATATATCCATATTTTTTCATTCTTATGTATGGTGTGGGTGGTGATGGAGGTAAATGTGAGAGTTTTGGAGAGAGGGGCGAATGTGCAGCATTGAGGTGATGAGAGGGCCTGGGAAATGAGTCAATTGCTGTTTGCTGATGATACAGCACTGGTGGCAGATACGAGTATGACACTGCAGATGTTCATGACTGTGAGTTTTGAAGTGTGTGTGAATCGAGAATTGAGAATATATATATATATATATATATATATATATATATAATTCTTATTAACTGTTGCACTTGTTCGCCGTTTCCTGAGTAGTGAGATAGCGCCAGGAACAAACTCTCTAGCTTTCATACATAATGTACCGAAACCAGATCAGTCTATCTACAGCCTACCTCCAGAAACTCTTCTGTGGTTTCCCCTGACTGCTTCATATGACATGGTTAAGCCCAGTGACGAGGCGTTGCCAGCACTACGTTATCATGCATGCTTCACAAATCCAACACGTTCCCTAGCCTTCAAAGCGTTTCTCATTCCATCTGTCCACCTCCTCCTCGGTTTCCTCTTTCTCCTTGTTCCCTCCACTTCTGATATATATTCTCACTTAGCCAGCTTCTCTTCATTCATCGTCTTCATATGTCGATACCAAATTAGCACACACCCACTTCATGTCCTTTATACATACTCTTCTTGCATCTTAACGACATAGTTTCTTCTACAGGGAAGCTGACGCCTCACAAGTAGGGGTTCTCCTCATGGTCTGGCCCACATCGCGATATGCATTGTCGATACGATTCTCAAAGCACTCCAAGATGTCCTCAATGATTTTTCAGAGATACTAATTTACCTGAGAGTCACTTGGGGTAAATGGAACCGTCAGAAAAGGACTTCAGCTGATGCAAAGCGGAAATTTAAAAGTAACAACATTCGACAGTATTCAGCAGACGTATCTATGTCTGTCTGTCCTATCTATCTATCTATCTATCTTTCTAGAGAGCTTGTGATGTTTACATCTTACATAAGATATTTTCTTTTAAGAAGAAAGAGAAATATGGAGAAGCAGAAGGAAGAATATGATTCCTTCTTCCTTCTGCCGTGTCCGCTTCACTCTTCGGGGACGTCTGGGACCCTGGCTAGGTTGTGCATGTGAAATCTAATATGATAATCCTCCAGAAAGAAAACATCTCTCTTTACTGAGCGAATCGTGCCAAGGTATTTCATTAGCATGAGGAATAAGTCGGAGAAATTTCATTAGTGTGTGTAGGGAATAATGTCCTCGAACCGCACACAGAGAGATGGCATGAAAGATGTAAATATTTTAAGGAGTGGCTTGAGTACAATATACTGGCTTCACTGAGACGATGACGGGGAGGAGATGGTTGTCTGGAAGACGCTGTTGTAAGAGGCTTGTTTAGAAGTGGAGTGCAGCCACTGGAACGTGTGTGTAATTACCTATTGTACAGGCAGGGAGTTTTATACTCTTGGAGCCTCATCTCTTGAACCATTTCTACTGCCATGCAGGTTTTTAAACTTCTCTATGCCGTCCGCATTTACGATGTCCTCATGTCGTTTATTCCATTCATCCACCGCTCGTATACTATAAAAGTACTTTTTGACGTCTTTTTGAACAAGTTTCTTGCTTGATTTTATGTTATGTTTTCTTGTTCTTCTATCCCAACGCCTTTCCAAGGACTGTTCACTGTCTTCGTCATCAATCTGTTTTCCAAGTCAATGGTTGTGATCAGGTCATTCCTCACTCTTCTCTCTTCCATGATGGGCAAATCCAAGGCCTCTAGCATTTCCCTGTGACCCTGCTTCCTGAATTTTGGAGCCATCTTTATTTCCCTCCTTTAGACCTTCTTTATTAGCTCTGCTTGCTTTTTTAGGTACACACACACACACACACACACACACACATATACACACACACATATACACACACACACACACACACACACATTTCACTCTATCGATGATTCAAGCGCTTCGCAGTAATCCTATAGCATCTTTATGGACTGTTAATGATGCTTTATAGTGAATATAACCAAAACTCGTGAAATGTAATTGTTACATCTTGCACACAGCTGTCCCAAGACTGATTTCTGGACCGAAGGTTGCGGTAATGAGATCGCTCCTCGTTCCCATCTGGCGTGGAGGGTCAGGTGCAACAGTTAGTTTGCTGGGTCAGGTTGTGACAGTTTGGGCAATTTGGATTATAGATGTTGGATGATTTCAGTGTTTCTCAATACACCTGCTGTTTGTAGATTTTGGCGGGAGTTGACTTGTTTTACACAGATGGTTCCCCTAACGTGAGGTCGATTGATATCTCTAAAGTTACTGAGAATCTTTATATATTCTTCTACCTCCTGTCTTGTCAGGATTGTGCTGTGATCATTTTTGCGCATTTTCACCGTCCCATGTGAAGAGGCACTGACGGGCGTCGGGTTAAAGTTGCAGAGGTTATACACATGTTATGTACTGGATTTTGAAGGGTATAGCTTTCAGTAGACAGATGAAATCACATAAGTAGCTTCTGGAGCGTTGGTCTCTTGAATCAGGTTTTTCTTTAAAGAACTGATAGCTTTATTTTGAACCTTACAACCTTAGGTGCCTCTTTTATCGGATTACCGCAGAGCTAAAAAAATTAGCCACGTCCATCGGCCGGGATCACAGGTCGTGAAATGAGGTGATGATGTGCGTTTATCTTCAGTGTGGACTTTGCATGCTAGGCACGGTGGGTACTGTGATACAGCTGACGGCATGGGTGGTGTCCAGAGCGGAGATGAAGAAATGTGACTCGTGTTCTTCTGGGGAGTGTAGTCTCATTTAGTATTGTTTCTGGCGGAATGGAACATTTGTACTACGTTTTTGTCAGGTCATTTAAGAGATTATCTTTTAAGAGTGGTGTTTGTTGCGGTGGGGGATCTGCGAGTGCAGACTCTTGAGGACTGAGGCTATTGTGAGATTTTTCTACCAACAGAAAGGTTGGCGTATGGTTATTAGTGGCTTAGATGGAAGCGGGTCAGTGATGCAGTGGTTCAAGCCATGTTCAGGAAGGAATATATGGAAAGTATTGTTGTTTTTTTTTGTGCATTTGCATGTTTTGGTTGCTAAGCAGCCAAATGATTGTTATGACTTTGTTTTGTTAGTTATGCAGATGTATTATGTTAACTTTTGAAAGCAAAGGTGACCGGGCAAGTGGGGCATGGTATAGAGTAGAACTGATATGTTGTTTCTAGAGGGTACTTTGGGGATCTTTTTCTTGTCCAAAATTGACACTAGGGAGTATTCTGACGCCATTTGGTTTGTCATCGGACTTGGTTCGTGATGTAGGGAGTGAAAGCCGTATGTGTGTGTGTCTGTGTGTGTGTGTGTGTGTGTGTGTGTGTGTGTGTGTGTGTGTGTGTGTGTGTCGTATGCGATGATTAGTGTCGTTAGTGTTTTGTTAAGTGGTTGATGATATAGGGTGATGGGAGGGGTGCAAGTTGGATGCTTGTCCGTCAAGGTTTTAGTGGGTGACAGCGGGCGTGTGTAAGGATGCAAACATTTTGTTTTGAGCAGCCCAGTGTTCTAATTTCGTGAGGTAGTAGTACATGTTTATTGTTAGTTGGGCAGTGCTCGCTTGATACTGTCACAGCACGCTTATAGCATTACCACAGATGTCCCAAAACGGATTTCTGAAGTATCCGCTTATCTCTAACTTCTAAAGTGAACGAATTAAACTCGGATGCAGCTCTAAAGGTTCGTCATTGGATCACGGGCTTCATAAGTATATCTGATCATTAACTTCATGACTGCTTTTTCTTTTTCACCGACCTGGAAAGGGCAAAACATGCCCCAGTCAAGGCCATTTCGGTTGAAGGAAAGAAGTAAAAGATAAAGAAAAAAATTGATCAGGGCTCCGAGAGTGCGTGTAGTGCAGACTCGTAAGGAAGAGAAAGGTCATATGAAGAGCGAAAGACAAGAAGGCAGAGGGTACAACACTGAACTAATTACAATTCCGAAAAGCGCTGTTGGCTATTAAGATACTCTGACTTGATTTACATTTGTCATATTCACCAATGAAACTCTCCAAAATACTCTACTTTTAGCTTTATATCCCATCACATGTACGTTCACATGTCACCACAGAGTCCCACAGTTCACCAGCGACTCCCGAAAGGCACCAGTTTAACACTTAAAATGCAAGACCACAACTTTTTAAGTGCATCTCGTAAGACTCTGTAGTACTGCAATTACATTCCAGATACACACTTTTGTATGTAACTCGTCTTAATCCTCCAAGAGAAACATAAAAACGGTTCTCATTTTCCTTCCTACGGCCGCCACCAAGTTTATGGCGAAACTTCGTCCGTCTCTCCGCATCTTGCCAAAATTTTGGCTCAAAAAAATTCTCTCGCCGGCTCTGCCACATCACTTGATGCAGGCAGCGTCCCTGCTTTATCAGTTCAGGCCCCGGAGACGTCCACACCGCTGTCAGGAAGCATGATGGAATGTTCACTTTGTCGTGTTGGTGGACTTCCTTCCTCATCTTTCGGCTGATCTGCAGTATCACCTTACACAATGTTGCTCTCGTTGCTCGTTGCTTTCGCAGTTTCTTGTTCATCTTGGACAGCTTTGGCAATGACTTGTAATGAAAGTGTTGCCTCGCTTCCTTGCTATGTAGACTAGTTCTCCGTTTTTGTATCTTCAGAAGCAAGGATGCAAGGATGCTCCTGCCTCTTTGTCGCACACTGGAGTGTTCATATATATATATATATATATATACATATATAGCTGGTCCAGTCAACACCCATCATGCAGTGAACACTACCCTAGAATAGACTGGACTCTTTCGTTAACTGACAATGCTATAGTTTCGCCAAAGGTAAGTCTACTCTCGCGGTGTAACCTTAAGCAGGCGAAGTCCGACAACACCTGTACACACACAAACACACACACGAAACGTACACTCATTAGCAGGAACATGATAGACTCCCTTGGAGGTAGGAGTTCTTTGACTAGACCGTTCTTTGTTTCGTCGAGTGACGGTGATCCAGTCTCGCCAAAGGTGACTTTTCACTTGAGCTGTAACCTGAAGCTGCTCGAGTCTGGTCCATCAGCGGTATACAAACGCACATACACACACACACACACACACACACACACACTCACACGAAACGTACAAAATGATTTTCTCAGAAAGAGTATTTTCCGAGTTCAATTAATGTGATCACAGAGACTTATTAGATTTCGCTCATTATTTTCTCCTCCTTCCCCCAGCCTCCACCCTTGCACCTCGGGATATTTTTTCGCGAGGATCAAACTTTCTCAAAGTCTTTAAGTAATTGCCAAAATTATCATCTAAAGAAAGCGACTGAGTCAGCACCTGAGCAGGGGAATCTTTGATCCTCTGTTTTCCAGGTTACATTCCTGATGAAAAATGACACGGCGAGGATGGTCAATTTTTGTATACAGTTCAGTTTCCCTGCGGGATATCACGTTCTTCAAATAATTTTTTTCATTTTATAAATTTTGAGAGATTTGCGAATATTCAGAGAGAGAGAGGAAATTCCTTATTATCTCCAAGCCTTGATTTTTTTTTTCTTTTTCCTTCGTAAATGGGGTGTGGGAGCAGTGTCGAAGGAAATGGCTTGGGTTCCAATTGCTTAATGACGATCCAAGGGTCCCATTTGGAACCCCTCCCGCATTGAAGGAGTATTCATACCAAATCACAAATAGTTTGATAAGTGTCTCCGTGCATTTACTGAGTACAAATGGTGAGTGATGCCTGTTTATCAGATGTAAGGGCAATGTAGTGATTGGTGATCACTATAATGGACAATAACAGGTATTGATGATATAGTTGATAACATTTTCGATGGCGGAATTTAACATGGGGTTGATGAATGGGCATTAATATGTGTTGATAGGTATATGTAGATGTTGATGATGATGATGGGTATTAACTGATGGTGATAATGTTTAAGAACGTGTTTATCGTGAGTAATATCAGAAGTTGATGATAAGTAATATCAAGTGTTGATGATGGGTGATTAAAGATGATAGTGATGAGTGATATTGATGATGGTTTATAGCAAGTGCTGATGATGTTTTATAAAAGGCGTTGATGATAGATAGTGGTAGGAAATGGTGATGGGTATTAGCAGTTGCTGATAATGGGCAGAGACTTGTTTTCAGGAATGATAACATAAGGGTTCGTAATGGGTAAATAGCAGATGTTCATGATGGGTATCAATACATGCTGTAACCGATTGAATTTGAATTTGATGATGGGTAATAACAGGAGTTTACTCACCACGATAACATCCATCTTCCTTTTCATATCTGTGACTTAACTTCGCTGACACCGAGGCCTTCCTCGTTAATCCAGTCTTCTTCTATTGATCACATGTAACAGATCTATGACGAATAAACCGTTGGGTTGACTACTATAAGCTTTCATTTCCATAGAGAATTTACTCGTTTTGATCACTTAATTCGTTGTAAATGTTCGTCGATGATGTCTTTCATCTTGTATATTGCATCCGCTTCTGTGAAATTTCACTGTCAGTATATTTTCTCGATAATCGTTTCGCTGGAACTGTCGCCTTATATGCTGGGGCGATTAGTGGGTGGGAAGGAACCTTCTCCCTTACCATCGTGTCTCTTTCTACTTCGCGTGCAGTACCCTCGTATAACGCAGTCTTTAAGTGCCTGCTTTTACCTCGTATCCACTTCCTACCGCCCCCAAACACTGAGAGCTGTGTATACTTTGATAAGAAATTTGTGTTTGTCTTGATAGACGAAGTTAACATACTCATTTTGATTTTGATGAATTTGTTACATGGTTAACATGACCAAATCTAACTTGAGTGATTTCACGAGCGAGTCGTAATCTTTTGAAGATGAGTAGAACGTTTTCATTCCAGGAAATCGTATGAGAGAGATGAATTGTGCAGTTCTTTCATAAATGACTTTGATAATTCATTCTAACTTTCATTTAGTAGGCACAATAAGCTTTGTAACTAGATAAAACATTTTTCGACTAAAGAAGTTCTTTGAAACTTATTTTTCCTGTCTTAGTAACTAAGCTGATCTGTTTCTGTAACCATAAAAACTTTATGAAATTTCTTTGAATTGTTTCTACAACCATTGAAAGTAACTAACTGACGCGGTTTTTTGCAGCCATTGAAATTAACTGGAACTTTTCTTGACCGTAAACGCTTATTTGTGCTATTTCTCCCGCAAAAATAAACTAAAAAGAGGTTCCTCCAGCTGGAGAGACCGAAATTATTTTTGCAGCCATAGGTATTAATTGGCTTTATTTCTTCAGCGACAGAAACAAAGTTTCGTAATTTTCGTAAATCTGAGAACTGATTGGGACTTTTTTTTCCAGCTATGAAATCTGCTCTAAATTGTTACTCCTGGTATGAAATTAGAGTTTATATCTAAAGATATAACTGATTAGAAGTTTCTCCAACTTCAGTGGCTATTAAAAGCTGTTTTTACTATTCTCTTTCCATAAAAATTAAGTAGATCTTATTCTCCATCCATAAAAGCTAACTGGAACGGCATTTTTAAGTTAGAAACTAACTGGATTTTTTTCCTCAGTCCCTGAAAACGATATTGTACGAATGTAAAAGTACTTCGTGGGTCTTTCGCGCCCATAATGTATATTTTCATTACAAAGAATTTGCTAATGGGATTTACAGTGAAAGAGAAATAGGGAAAAGGAGTCTTATGGCCACATTCTCTACAAAATTTTGGGTTTCATTTCAAAATCTATTTGGATGATATTCTTGGATTGATATGCTCAGTGCTTCGGTAATTACTCGAAACGAATACGAGAGTCGGAGAATCTTTCAGTGAGTTTAGGTTGTTTCATGTATCCTGAGACCTTGTAAATTTTTATTTAAATGTGATAGAGAAATGCACGATATTTTTTAACCACTTTTTGTAGTAGACAGTTCAGCAATTCAAAAACGACGACTGGAAATATTTACTTTGATTATTATATCTAAAAGTTATTTTTCACATGAAAAATCACTCGTACGAAGCATTGTTGCAATTTTTGAAATTCACGTTTTCAGAGTCTGAAGTTCATGAAAATAATACCTCTAGTTTCCGAAACTAAACCCAGAATTGGATTAAAGTGAAACACGAGGATAACTGAAACTAAGATTCTCCAGCTTTCTGAATCAGCGTCGCGGAACGTTTAACTTACGTACATTATTACTACAAACTTCGGGAATATCCACCCCATACGCTCTCTACAACCTTCTCTGGCAACTTGTGTAGCTTACACACACGTCAGCTTAAGTTTATACGGTATATATAAACAGATCATCCCCTCTGAACTGACTAAAGCAAGTTTCGAAGTCGTATGGTAACCACGTGGAGGAAGTTGTGTGTCACTAGCAACCGTCCTTAGTATCTCTGGAGACTATACTGTTCATGTATTTCCCAAGACTGTTTTCAGCCTGTCTCCTCGACCATTTGTTGTCGAGACTATGGTGTAGCCATCGGGAACTATACGAATTCTTCGTCATGAAGTCTAGAAGTTCTGTCTTCGTGTTTCCAGCGGTTTCATGAACGGTACAGTTTTACGATGCAATGTTTGTAGGTGCTGTAAGTCCGCTGCACCGGACGGGGTTACTGCTAAGTGAACTTTCTGGTACTGTATGAATGCATATTTCTGTTGTGTGTACATCTAATACCTTTAATATCATCTGATTACGTTGGCTTTGCAGCCAAGGAACTTTTCAGATTCAGCAGCATTAGTGTATTGGTGTCATCCACGCAGCCTATTCGCCAGATTCCATGATGTATCAAAGTACATTTTAGAGAGTATTTGGACGATGACACAGACTGATATAGAACAGTGTATCTTCATACTTTATAAATGCATATTACGTATATTCATTGCCTGATATGATAATACAAAAATCTATATTTCTACCAATGTCTTAGCTGGTCGCTACCATTACCAGAGGCTCAGTGTATTCTGGTGTATACAAGAGAAGATGAGAGTTGCACCAGCGACGACACCTGCAGGTCATCAAGGTCTCCTGCAGACTCCCCTTCATCCCTCACTAGTATAAGAAGAACTGCAAGAAGACTCACTGCAAGAGAAGAGAGGAAATATGGGAAATTGATGAAGGAGAAGGGGGAATAACAGAGAATAAACTGAACACAAGATTTCGGTTTAGAAAATGGACTGTAAAAGATGAGAAGGCAGTGGAAGAAGGAGAGGAAAATGATGTAAAGGGGAAGGAGTTGTGCGGAAGAGAATTTTCGACCATCTGTAAGAAGCCCTTCATAAATTCATGAAGCGGATGGAAAGGAAGAAGAGGAGGAGGTGATGGCAGAGGTGTGGAAAAGGACTGTTTCTTTATCAGAAAATAATCGCGTAGGAAGTGGGTGGGAGCGAGCCTCAGCGAAGGATGTAGCTGTGGGAACCGAGACGAAAAACAAGAAGCAGAGAAAGAACAATAAATGAAAATCCAATAGATAGTCCAACAGAATGAAAAGGAAGACTAGGGTTGACGAGGAAAATCCTTTAATGATGATTTTGTCTACCACATGACACTTATCCTGAGACTGGTCAGGCACAGCACTTTGAGTAGACAGGACCGCGTTATGTACGTGGCCACATCGACTCGTGGGTGTGTTACACCTAGAGGTACTCAAGACTGCTGAAGGCTGGTTAGCCAAACTGTGGCTATAACGAACTGCGGTTTAGCTTCGACACGGTTCATCATGCCGTATTAGTCATGTACTTCTCGTTAACCTTAATCTTCACCATACTGAATCAACATAACGACAGACTTGCTTATCAAGATCAGTGATACTACCCTCCCCACCTTCCATATCATCCCCTTAAATCTCGCTCCCTCGCAGTCGCTCTCTCTATCTCTCTCCCCATCGTCTTAGTAACATTGGTGAAACTTAGCGGGTGGTGGTAGAGTGTCGGTGGGCGTCCAGGACCCCGCCCGAGATAGCCAGATATTACATCGTAGCTTGTGCTTAGTGCCAATGGCTGGGACAGCAACAGGGGTTGCTACTAGGCCTCGCAGAACCTAGACAGCACGTAGGATTCTTCAACAGGAGTAACATGGTGTTCTTCGTGAAGCATTTCACATACGTACACCGTCGAAGGAACCTTACTGGTTTCATCGACAGTAATTCCTTCGGATTCCTCAGGATTGGCTTCTTGAAGTTCATTTAATTCCCTTGGTAAACAGTGTTGTAACCGATGAAAATATCGACTTCATTATTGCAGAAATTAGAGATAAGCCTTGTAAGCAAATAACAATAGGATTAGTTCATAGGCCTCCGCACTGACACCAGACGTAGACGTAAGTATTATGATCAGTTAGCAGAAACTAATATCATCATAGGAGACTTTAACCTACCGGTATCTAAGCGGGGGAATCCCTTTCCGATAGCTCCGGGCATGGACTCTATCACTTTGCTTGAGAGTGACCTAATCTAATTTGTCGAGAAACCTACTCGCGACGAGAATTCATTTTATGTAGTTTTAACTAAGAACGACGATTCCGTTAATAATGTTGAAGCTGGATAAAGTTTGATACAAGTGATCACCGCCATTTTCAATGTCACTTGCCATAGGAAAATTTCAGACGAACGGAAGTTTGCAATTTTGCCAGTGTAACACCGATATTCAATAACGGTTATAAATCACTACCCGGAAAATATCGTCCAAATAACTTAACGTCTGTGGTTGGAAAACTTAAGGAAACCATCATTCAAGATAGAATTGTAAACCATTTAGAGGAGCGTCACTAGATAAACGATTCTCAGCATAGTTTTCGACGAAATCACTTATGTCTGACATCGGATGATGTTATCTATCAATCATTCAGTAAGGTTCCGCATCAGATGTTACAAAACTTAAGTCACATGGCATTGATGGGGATGTGCTTCAGTGGATAGGAAATAGGCTGGCAGGCCGTAAACAAATAGTTGTGATTAATGGTCAAGCCTTGGAACTGATAAAAGTAACATGTGGAGTGCCACAAGGATCAGTTTTGGGACCGGTTCTCTTTCCCATATATATTAATGATATTGATAATGGGTTGCCTTGCAAGATACCAGAACTCACTGATTATACCAAACTGGCAAATACATCAACAAATGAACGTGAACATCAGCAACTTCAAACTGACATAGACAAACTGATAAACTGGGCTCATAGGTAGCAAATGAATTTCAATACCGGAAAGTACAAAATTTTACATATTGGGAGTAAAAACGTAAAGAAAAGCTACGATATGAATTCTGTTGGGCTGCAAAAGGTAAATAAGGAAAAAGACTTGAGCATAATAATCTCTGGTGATCTTAAAACAAGTAAGCAGTGCACAGAAGCAGTGAAAATTGCCAACAAAATTCTTGGATTCATAGGTAGGGCCTTTGAATTAAAGTCCAGGAGAATAATCCTTACTCGGTGCAATTCATCGTTTCGTCCACATCTTGAATATTGTGTTCAGATTTAGTCACCTAACTGAAAAAAGACTTAGGATGGAAACAGTGTAGCGTCAAGCAACCAAAATGATTCCCGAGCTGAGGCACAAAACCTAAGAGAGCCAATTAGACGACTTGAATACATTTAGCTTAGATAAGAGAAGGTTAAGAAGTGATGAATACAAGTATTCAGAATTATCAAAGGCTTTGATGATCTTGATCAATCAAGCTACTTAAGACTTGATTCTTCCGATCTCATTCGTACGTATGGATACACTTTCGTGGGCAAACGTTTTGCCTCGAATGAGGCGGAGACTTTTTCTTCTACAGAATTGTTTGCACATGGAATGATTTGCCAATTAGAGTGGTTGCAAGCAGTAATATAGACATGTTTAAGACTAGATAAATACTTCGCTTCAAGTCCACAACTTGCATCCTTTGCTTCTCTTTAGTCAAATTGACAATCTGTAGGTTATTCTCTTTGAATTATCTGTATGGATTCTAACTTTTACTACACTAATCTGTACGTTTCTGATATCCTCCACTATCACAATTAGTCTCTAAGGACCTAGTGGTCTGTTTCTATTTGAATTCCTTTGTAATTTTTGTATTGTTTTGAGGCACACTGCTAGTTGTTGGTGATTTTCAGAATTCCTTTGGAATTTATAGAACTTCTTGAAGTCAGGTGGAAGTCCTTCAAGTTTTCAAGTAAATTTTGCAAGTCACTTCTAACCCTCTGTATGACTATTCATGGTGGTCTTTTGGCCTCAAGTGGATCTGTTTCATTTCCCATCATCATCTAACCTTTTCTACCAATCCATGTAATACCCTGGGTCTCAGCAAATTCTTAAAGGTTTATTGGGAAATCGTAGCAATTATCCAGGATTTTGTTTTTTGCGAGACTCCTGAACCCGTGCTCGTATGTGCTGAAGTCTTGGGGATGCACGGGCAGCGTCACCAGGCAAAACAGATGAACAGATGAGAGATAGTTATTGCATAACTGGTTTCCCTTCTTAGGGCAAATTTAGGCCTCGAACCTTCCCATGTAACTCAGCTCCCTTCATATTGGCACATTCTTCGCTGCCCTCCTCTGAACCTTCTCTCTTTGCTCTTTTTGCTTCTTTCTGTGTGGTGACCAACTTTATGTATGATGTGAACAAATTGCTCATTATTTCTTTATCCATGAACTAGAATACAGTTCAAATATTTGCCAGCAGAAAGTTAGTCCCCTTAACTCTCATATCCTGCTAGATGATAAAAATGTCGAGGCTTTCTTTCCCTGTGACCCATCCTCGTTACTTTACATTTACCTTGGTAAATGTAATCACAAATTCGTGTGTGTGTGTGTGTTATGTGTGTGTGTGTGTGTGTGTGTGTGTGTGTGTGTGTGTGTTTATCTTAATTTTCTCTCACGGTATTATCACAGAAGGAACGTTATTTGTCATTTCTTCGACATACATCCTTCACTTACAGTCTATGCAGTTTTATTTTTTCGGGAAGGCGAGTAAATTTCGCCGCACTTGGCGACACTTGGCCTGAGTACCGCCATCACACGGCAAGAGTGCGCCATAACACGCCATCATCGCGCGCCGACACGACACTGGTGCTGGCGTTATCATCCCGTCGGGCGCTTTACTGCCCGGGTATTGGCCACCTCTCACCTTCCACCACACACTCCCTCCCAGGCTCTTTAGCCCTACTCACTTCCCGCCCCTCTCCTTCTCCCTCTCATTTTCTCCCTCCCGTCTCCCTTGCACTTTCGCCCGCCCCTTTCACTTTTCGTCTCACTCCTACATCCCCTGTCCCTCTCAATTCTCCCCTTTCTTTCCTCTGTGACCGTTATTACAGCATATTACTGGCGCTCTTGAGGAGTCCTGCTTCGCTAGTGCTAACAGTAGCTGTTCCTGATGGCCAGGTCTATAGCTGCTACACTGATGTTTAGCTGGCTCTAATGTCTGGACCGATATCAAGCTGGTTCTTATGTTTAGCTGATACGTTTGCTTTGATGACTTAGCTGATGCTGATATTTAGTTGTTGTTGAAGCCTAGTCTAAAGTTATTCCAGCTGATCCTCTTACTTTCATGTTAAATTGATTCTTAGCTTATGATGAAGCTTATCTGATGTGGGTGTTGATGCTTAGCTAATGCTTATGCTTATCTGGTGTTCTCGCTTAGTCAGCTGATACTAAGCCAATTTTTTTTGCTAAAGTTTTCGTGATCATTAACAATGACCCACATTTGTACGAGTCTGTATCAACATGCAGTAATATTATCTTGCATTTGCTTAAAATGTATGAATATTTCCTTCCTTATTCACAATTATAATGTTTAGCCTTTGGTGTCATGGCATCTTACCATGTACACGAGTACATTGGACAAGCCAGTTAACAGGAAACCTGGTAGTGTATGACGAAGTTATATATCTGTTGGAGTACAGTAATAGCGTCTTGCATTCTTAATCCATGTATACAGAGACAGGATGATATATATCAGAGGGATAGTAAAACAGAAAGGCAGTGGCACAGGCGAATAGATCTCTCTCCATCACCTTATTTCAAACCCCATGACGGGGCATACTGTATATGAAAGTTGGTTGGCGGGTTGTTTGTGCTTTAGTCCTATCAACCGCCTGGGTCATTAAGAGCGTCAACATCAAGCTACATCCACCATCTGAGAATTCCTTAATACCTTCTTCAAGTTTTAAGGATAATTCTAAGACCATATACACACATATTATGCATATGGCCCCTTTGTATATCAAGTCTTTCCTTTAATTGTCAGTTCTGCTCAGTTTAGGTGCGAGTTAGTGGTTTATGTATAGATATTTGAGGAGTAAACAATTTTGCCCTTCCTTATGGCGAATATACTGTTTGTTGTACGGCATATAAACTGTCCCTTCGTGTTTTTACGGCAGATAAACAGTTCCTGTTTGTCTTTACGACAAAGGAATGACTTTGGTGTGTCCGTCTGGCAAACTAATTGTTTTTATCTGGTGCTTTGGTTGAGTAGTGTAAGCAGAACCAACACTCACTCTTCACTTGTTTCTCTTTTCTTCAGTGTTCCAACGTCGACATGGGTTTCCCACTAATCTTGTGGTCTTGAAACACAGCAGCTTATCAATGCTGTGGCCTCAAGACACAGCACCCTATTAATGTTGTGGTCTTGCAACACAGCAGCTTACCAGTGTTGTGTTTCTGAGACACAGCTACCTATCAGTGTTGTGGTCTGACAACACAACACTGTGATCTCATGACATGGGATCCCACTAGTGTTGGGGGTTTCTGACATAGCAACCCACAAGTGTTGTGGTCTTATGACACAGCAACCAATCAGTGTTGTGGCCAAATAGTAACCCTTCACTGTTGCAGAGTTACGGTTCAAGAACGCACCAATATTGTGGGCCATCTATAGAGCAGCCTTGAAATGCTGTGACCATTACTTACGAATCAAAACACAATAAAGCATCCACTGTTGTGAGGTGAAGCTACGATAAGCTCCCCAGAGCTGTGGGCTAAGTACGCACCAATCCACTGGCCCCAAACACATGCGTTTCATGTATTTACAAATTTTCTGTGTAAACATCGACAGGGATCCACACGCTAATGGGACTTATTCTTGTTTATGCGACATACTTTCGTTACGTGATATATTCTCGTTAATGGGATATGTTCTCAATCTTGTGATATACTCTTGTTAATGTACCATACTTTCCTTAGGTGAAATGCTTTCGTCAATGTGACATTCTCGTTGAGTGTGACATACTCTCTATATTTCAATTAGGGCCCGGCCTTGATGTGGACTTTAGTCCGTGACTGGAGCCTTCAACATAAAAAAAAAAAAAAAAAAAAAAAATTCCTAGGAAATCATTGAGTTACGGAAGCACTAAATTTTTTTTTGTGTTAAAAGGTTCCATTGCTCTTGAGTTCAAAATACTTTTCTTGCGCTAAACATACATTTGTCAATGAAGGTTTTGCTGATTTCACCATCAAGATATTCTGGACTGCAAATGCGGTACGCACCAAGTAACACTGAGATGAACACGGACTGCTTTACTTGAACAGGTTCAAATGGCAGTGCATCACGACATCCAAGAAAGGTAAGGTTCCTTCATTTTCTCCTTTACAGGTAAAACTTATTGAAGTGACTAGGTTGTTGAGTCTACGAAGAAAATCACAAATGTCTTGATTATTCGGCCATGAGCAAATTACGTCATTTGCATTACGAAACCATTTGGCGCCTCTTCGTATGACGCTGGGAGGAGATTTAGCTTCTAACTCCAAGACGAGATTACTTAACACAGCAGAAAGATTTTCCCATCACCCTACCGAACTTCTGTCGATGGTACTTATTACTGAAGACAGATTTGCAGTTCTTAATGAAAAAATCTTTATTTATTCACAAATAGTAACTGAAGAGAAGGGAAAGGTGAGCTTACCAAGTTCTTCAGACAAAAAACTCCAACAAGTCGTCTATTGGAACATTAGGGAATGGTGAGTTCACATCAAAACTTACCAGCTCACAGCTGAAGTTTACCTGTATGTTATTTGTTTACAAGATCCTCGTTATCTCTTAAGCTTGACTGGAAGAATGTACCAACAACTTAGGTAAACAAAGCCACAAGCCACTTCAAGAGTCTACATGTTGACTGACCCAACTGAACTGATAATTGGTCTTCCTGGGTTGTTAAGTCTTGACTGGGTCTTACATATACGGGAGAACAGGTCAGATAGCAGACAGTTGTTTTATCAAGTCATCATAACTTTTCAGATGTTGCACTTTCTGACTGAAAATACTGTTGACAGTCTCTAGAGGATTTGTTCTTAATTTTGTGTTAGCTTGAATGTCGCTTAAAACATCTTGCATATTTTCTAAATAATCACGTTTTTTCGTCACTGCAACTGATTTATCAGCACCAGATATCCGTAGATATTTGTCTTTCTTCAGGATGTTGATAGCAGTTTCAAATCTCTGAGGACTGTAAGGAATGGTGTCTCTTGACATGGTTTCAGAGACAATACCTTTTCTTATGTTAAAATTAACACTAAATTGC
>JAYMFT010384332.1:0-20264 GCA_038088735.1 Panulirus argus
CACTCCCTGCCTGGCTCCTTCTTCTGTTTCCCCTTTTAGAAATTGAAAATACAAGAAGGGGAGGGTTTCCAGCCCCCTGCTCCCACCCCTTTTAGTTGCCTTCTACGACACGCAGGAATATGTGGGAAGTATTCTTTCACCCCTATCCCCAGGGGATAATATATATATATACATTTTTTTATTTTTATTCACTAGAAGAAATCATCAAACGGTGATTTTATTTGTATTTTCATGAAATTGATACTGTTCTGTTTCAGTGTATTTCCTAACATCATATGTAACATTAATATAAAGATTAACAATTATTCAGTGAATGTATGATCATTATAGTGTTAGGGTAATGAAATGTAATATTGAGAATTTGTTACTATATTTTGTAACAGCTGTTTTCAAGTTTTGCTTTTTAAGAATTTGAAATTCAATTTTTATCTGACTGATTAGTCTGCATGCAGATGAGAAGAAAGAAAAGGTTAACTAAAGTGATTGGAGAACAAGAAATGAATATCATATAACACCTTGGGCTCTGTGGCAGAATATTTATCCAAACTCATTTTCAAGTAGTGCACTTTATTAATGATTATAATTCATTGGTATAGTGAATTAAGATCATACAAAAGTCAAAAATATAAATATCAATATGATGCATTGCAGATGAGCATGACCCCAGAATTAAACAATATGAAGAACCAAAAGAATAGAATCATATTTAAGATTATTAATATTCAAGAATAATTCTTGTTTAAATAGTTAAAGCCATACCAGCTAGGTTTGTTAGAAAAGGTTGAATTGCATGTTGGAAAATCGTTCACAAGTGATATGAGGCACATTTTGCCTGATTCTAAAAGATATACAGCATTACAGTATTACAGTACTATCTTATGTGGAGGATAATTGGTAAAACATAGGTATTTTGATGTATATCCCTTTCAAATATACATTTTTTACAGGTATACAAGAATGTGTTTGTGGAAAAAAGTAAAGAAGAGATAGGCAAGACTTTATTCTACAAGGATATGCATGACCTGAGTACACCTCACAATGAAGATGACAATCCAGAGCCAGTGGAACAGATGTTAATAAAAGAAGATGGTAAGAATTATTTTATTAGCAAGCTCGTCAGTCCACATTGAATGAGGAACTTGCCTCACATACAAACCAGCTCTTGTTTTTAACCTTTCATTGAGGAAATTGCAATATTTTTCCTTGCACACTGGAGGCAAAGGTTCAAGATATTAAGAACAAATATTCTTATTTTCTGAACAAAACAATATACATGTAGAATCTGGGGAATCAGTATCCAAAGCTGTTCAGGTACAGAAAAAGGACAAACACACAGACAGAGATTGAAGACAGGAGAGGGCTGGGAAGATTAGAAGAGCAATTTTGGCAGCAGATTAACAAAGTGTGAAGAATGAGGGAGAGGAACATAGATCCAGGATGACACAAACAGAGGTATACAGGATATTGAATGAAACAGTTGAAAGAATTATATGCACTGTTAGAGATGAAGCAATCAGAGAAGTATATGGGCTAGTTGAAGGAAGGCTTTGAAGAGATAAGAGCATACAGGATCAGTGTTTGCTAGTTAAAAGAGAGATTATAGAGGAAGTTAGAGATACAGAAGCTGACACTTCCACAGTGAGGAATCTAGCTGAAAAGTAGATGCACCAAAATTAGAAAGGTTAGTAAAGCAGGAGGTTGATAAATGTAAATCATTGATAATTTTTGGCTTAGAAGATCATGCTGTAGATAAGGAAGAAAGGGGAAAATTGGAGGAAATGCATAAGGAAAGATTGGTAGAGGCTTTGAGACTGCCAGAAGTAATTTCCATGATGAAGTAAAGGAGAAGAATTGGTGTTTATAACCAAGACATAAAGGAGTGACCAATTATGGTTATGTAAGACTTGGAGTTATCAAGCCAGAAAATACTTAAAAAGCTAAGAAACTGAAAAGCATGGTGAAATTCTGTGGGATATTATTCAGGAGTGACAGATTCAAGGAAAATAGGGAGAAAAGGAAAGAGTACAATCAGAAGACAAAAACTGGAGATGCCACACTTGACTTGAGAGTGATACAGCCCTACTAGAACTGCAAGGAGGGCAGATGTGTTAGGAGATGGTAATGTCATACTGAAAGTTATATATTCAGTGATAAAGAGTTAGAATTCAAGAACTGTATAAGGGAAAATGCACCTATGTTATTGGAGTCTTGGAACCCTAAGCTTAGTAAAGAGATAAGCTCTCACCTGTTCTGTCCAGAAAGGTACATGATATCAAGAAAGGACAATGAAGGCAAAGGAGGGGGAGGATTAGCCTTCTTAATAATATAGAGCCTGACGTTTCAAGAAACAGTGGAAGAAGGCCCATTCAGTCAATACATGATGGGAATAATAACTGTTGGGAAGAAGAGCATGATGGTTTTATTATTATGTACTTCAAAAGATTGCAGTGAATTGGAACAAATATACAATGCTAACAATGAAGGAACAATTAGGATGGTACATGAAGCAGTGAAACACTCACTTCTTGGAGATGGTGAAGTACTGATAATGAGGTATATCAGTTACAAAGAGACAGAGTAGGGGAATTTGGATTCTCATGGTGATAGGTCATCATGGAGAGAAAGGTTTAAAGCATAAACAGAAAATCTCCTCAACCAGCATGCCTGGGAGCAGACTAGGATGAGAGGAACTGATTCACCATCACTGCTAGATCTTCACTCATATTAGCATGGATAATGAGAACATTATATGTGATACACCAGTTGGAAGAAGTGATTATGTAATGCTCAAGTTTGAATATGTGGTAAAAGAGGACATTAAAAGAGCAGAGGTGAGACAGGAAATAAAGAGGAGATGTACTCATGGAAACTGCACAAACTCAGTAATTTCTATGTTAACATAAATTGGGAAATGGAATTCATTACCCAGGAAACAGGGCTTTGTGTTGAGGGGGGTCTGTGAAATTTACAGTGGTACAGGCATACATACCTCAAGCCTCAGATACAGAGGGAATGGTGAGAAAGAGAAAGCAACGGTTTCATAAAATTAATAAAACATGTCATAAAGCAAAGGGTTTTCAAGATGTGCAGTGGTAATCATATAGATGGCACTTTGGCCAACCAGGATTTGCAAGATATAAGAAGTCTCAGAATGAGTATAGCAGGATAGGAAGGAGGAACAAAGAGAAAATTAAGATAATATTGTGGAAAAGGCAGGTAAAAATCCAAAACTTTTTCATAAATTTATCAGGAGTCAGTTGTCAGTTGAAGAGCAGCTAATCAGGCTTATGGAGTTAGAGGGAAAAATTGTAGAAGATGAGTTAAGGATATATGAGGAAATGAATGTCAAATTCAAAGTGTTTTGACGGTGGAAGACACTATAGCCCCAGCACTAGTGAGATGAAATGGGAAGGAGGTTTTGGAAATCATTGAGATATCTAGGAAAGATATTAAAAGAATACTAAAAGGACTTGACCCATACAAGGCTCATGGTTTTAATGAAATTTCACTGCATGTGATTTGTTCAGATATGCTCGATAAACCACATAAACTACTGTTCCTGGAGAAAGGCAAAATGCCAAGGAAATGGAAAAGGTCAAACATCATACCTTTATACAGGAGAGGAGACTAAGAACAGGTGTTGAACTACAGACCAGTCTCACTAATGATTGTGGTGTGTAAGGTTCTGGTAAAGATAATTAGAAAACAAGTGATTGATTTTCCACGAGGAGTTCACCAGCTATGGAGACTTTTGCCATGTTCACTCCAGTGAGGGAGTTCCTGGAGGGAACAAGCATCAGAGATATAGATAGATAGATAGAGAAATTTCCTAAGTGAAAGACAGCATGATTCTGTGAAAAGGAGTGAATGTGTAACTAGTTTCTTAGACTTCTACGAGACAGTAATCTACAAAAGGGAAGGTTGTGTGGACTGTCTGTATGTGGACTGACAGAAAGCATTTGACAGTTCCACATGCAAAGCTGGTTAAGAAACTGGATCATCAAGTAGAAGGGAACAGAGAATGGATTTTAGAGCAGTCTTTTCCAAATGGGTTAAGGTGACCAGCTGAGTGCTGTAGTGTTCGGTTCTGGGATCATTGCTCTTCTTTATCTTTGTTAATAACTTGCCTGAAGGTTTGGAATCCTACTTAGATATGTTTGTGGATGATTCAATGATTCAAAGGTCTTGAGGGAAGTGAAAAGTGAAGAGGATTGCATCAGCTTACAAGGGGACTTAAACAAACTTTCAAAGTTGGTCTGCAACATGGATGAAATTCAACCTGGGCAACTGAAAAGTAATGAGGACAGTACCGAGTGAAAGACAGCCTCATTATAATTATTACCTATCAGGAAATAAGCTAAAGGATTCTGTGTGTGAGAAGGCCCTGGGAGTTGACACCATTCCCAACCTGTTGCCAGAGTCCCATATTAGGAGAATGGTTAAGGAGACTATATGTCTGCTGGCAGATATCAGAATAGCTTTCAAGTATGATAAGAAAATATTTAGCAAGCTGTTCATATCCTACTCAAGGCTGAAACTAGAATATGCTTCTAGGGTTTGGTCACTGCACCTAAAGAAGTGCTTAGAGCTCACTGAGAAGGTCCAGGTGAGGGCAGCAATGATGGTACTAGATTTAAGAGAGCTAAGTTATAAGGAAAGGCTAGAGGCTTTAAAATTTCCCACTTTGGAAGAGAGAAGACTGAGGGGTGATCTGTTCACAACTTTTAAGTTTTTAGAAGAGATTGATGACATGGACAGGGGACAGTTCTTCTAGAGATGTAGGGATAGAGCAGTGAGAGGATATATGAAATTGAATAAGAAACTTGTAGATAAGAATGTAAAAAAATACTTTTATAGTGTAAGAGTAGTTGATAAATGGAACAGATTGACTGAGGACATAGTTAATGCAGACAGCGTACATAAATTTATGAGGTTGTATGATGGAAAAGATAATTCAAGAGATAGCCCCCAAGAGTGTAATACTCCTTGCCTGTATAATACAAATAGGTAATTACATTCTTTAAAACTTCTATATTTTGTCCCTGTTTGTCTGTGTTTGTATTTGTTCTTAAAACATTTCCACATTTCTTGATCATTCAGCTGCAAACTTGACACAATAATATAAGGGAACAATCTTAGTTAATAGGAGGGGAAGGTTTCCATCCCCAGTCCCCTCCCAACATTTCCAGTATTTTTTGATCAGTCACCACCAAACTTGACACATTGATACAAGATAACATGAGGACGATAATGATAATGATAATAGTAATAACATGCAGAAGGATGAAAGGTATGCATCGGATAGAGTGAATTGGAGCGATGTGGTATATGGGGGGTAATGTGCTGCTAGTTGACTGAACGGGAGCATATGAAGCAACCAGGGAAAACCACAGAAAGCTCTTTGGGGCATGGTTGTAGATAAGTGGCTGTGATTTTGGTACATTATTCATGACAGCTAGAGAATGGATGTCAGTGAATAAGGCCTTTTCTTTGTCTGTTCCTGATGCTACCTAGCTAATGCTGAAAATGGTGAACAAGGATGAAAAAAGATATTGTTAATGAATGGTTTATTGAACTTAGGCAGCCATGCAGCTGAAAATGCACAGTTGAGATATTCATAAAAGAGTTTTGGATCAAGGTAGGGCTGGATACTTCTGTGCTTTGGATAAGCAGATTAGTGAGGTAAATCTGCATAGTCAAAGTGACAAATATAAATGAAGTTTTACAGAGTAATTCTTTGGTGTAGACATTATGCAGATAGTGATGATTAGCTGAACATTAAGTGATGAATAGTTCCATGTTGACTGAGTAACAGTAATATAATAGTTGACCTACATTACGTATTTAATAATAATTGTTTAAACATAAAGTGATGAATAGTTATACGTTGATTGAGTAATAGTAATTTAGTAGTGGACATACACATACCTAAGAGAAAACTAAGCTTTTTATTTGCTTTGCCATGCACTTGTATATTGATTGTTTATGATGTTCATAATGATAGGTATGGGACCATATATATGTCTGTACAAACATTGATTGGTACAAGTTGATTTTGGTGACGAATGGCAGTCCTTGTGGATGGGACATTAGGAGGGGAGGAGGTCTTGATGATGGGGAGTTTGTCAGCATTTCATTACTAAATTGCTGTATCAGATGCCATTGTTGGTATGAGAGTGGACCAGTTCGGCAATATAAGGCCCTCTTGATGGGTGATGTAAGACAGGCCCAGGATGATTCTGCATGTTCTTTTCTGCACTATTTCCAGCTAGTCCTTCTATGTAGCTAGTAGAGAGGAGGACCAAGCTGGGGAGGCTTAGGTAGAATGAAGATGTTATGAATATTACTGAGCTCACATGGTGGGATGCATAGTGACCTCAGTAGACAAAGGTAGAGATGGTGTAAGGAGCATGCTGGTGCTGGTTTATGTGAGGGTTATGGTGTTTACGCTGGGTTATTGCAGCTCTGACCATCTAACTGCAAGCACTACTCAAGACTTGCTCACTGAGTCACTGATTCTCTAGGTCATTGGTAAATTTATCTGATATATGCTCTCTTTCACTTTTGAATTCAGCAAAAGTTGATAGTGGTGTGTGAAGATGGTAGATCAAATCAAACATAGCCCAGTTATCCAAAAAGGAGTGGGACAGGAAGGATACCTCAGGGTGATAGCTAACTTCTGGTGGCTAAAGAGTGCCACTGACTCTCATCCCTCTCTATCAAGGGTTGAAGTTTGTGACATGGGGATGGGGTGGGGGGTTGGACCCCCAAAGGGTAGTGAATCTCCCATTCCATGTTTATCTGTTCCTTATATATTCCAAATTTCTCGATCAGTCAGTACCTAACTTTACAAAAGTGATACACAGCATGAGATAGGTCATTGAGTGGTGGAAACCTCAAAGAGGGGTTGAACCCCCAACCTAATATGTACCTATTCCATTTATGTTTCTATATTTCTTTATGCTCAACACCTAAGTTGAAGCATTGATAAAGGAGGATATGAGTGAGGTCATGTGTGGATGGTGGAGGACCCTCATTTAATGTGTGTCTGTGCCTTATATGTTTCCACATTTCTTGATCAGTCACCACCAAATTTAACACTGTGATACAGGAGGATATGAGTAAGGCCTTGGGTGATTGAGGTTTGTTTTTGTGTGCTACCAGACTCTGCCTGCTTGAGGATCCGCCATGAGTGAAAGTCACCTTTGGCAAGTCTGTATCACTGGGAGTGCTTTTCTGAGCCTAAAAACACCACAGGTCTGGACCTGTGGTGCCAGGGGGTGTCCCAGCAGCAGGATGAAGTTGTTGGAATAAAATGAGTCAGTCAGGGCACTTTTCTGGGCCTAAAAACTCCAGAATGCAATCTTTTCTAAGAACTTCTCACTGAAGGAGTCTACATTTCCTTGCAACTGGAAGTAGTGTAGTCATGGGATTTAGGAGCCTTTAGAAAGGTCCTGGGTAACACCAGGACTCTTTCATAGAAATTGATGCTGTGGTAATTTTGAATAAAAGTAAATAAATTACTTATTTGTAGTATACAAGGAGGGAGTTATACATCATTGGGGCCCCATCACTTGAACATTCATTGCTATTATACAACTTCATAAATTTTAACATGTTTGTATTGACCATGTCTTCATTCATTTTATTCCACTCATCTACTACTCTTTTACTCAAAAATACTTTATAAAATCTTTCTTAAGTTTCTTCCTTGATATCATGGTATGTCCTCTGGGTGTTCTATCCTTACATTTCCTGAAGAACTGATAACTGTCTGCTACATTTATCTGTTTTAAAAGGTTAAAGGTTGTTGTCAGGTCAACCCTCACTTCTATGTCTTCCAAAGTGGACAAGTTTAAGGCTTCTATTAATAATTACCTTTTTGTAATCACCTTTTATGCTGTATGGGGAGGGGGGAGTTTTACTTGTGGGGCCCCATCTCTTGAATGTTCCCAACTGTCATACAGCCTTTTAAACTTTGTATGCTGTCATCATTTACTACATCCTCATTCAGTTTATTCCATTTGACCACATATATAATGTAAAAGTATGTCTTTACATCTTTTTTAAGAAGTTCTTGCTTAATTTCATGATGTGTCCTCTGGTTGTCCTTTCTCAACATCTTTTTAAGAACTGTTCAGTGTCTACATCATGACTTAATGGTTTTGATCAGATACTTCTCATTCTTCTCTCTTTAGTGGTGGACAAATTTAAGGCCTCTAGCCTTTCTTTGCAACTCAGCTCTTTTGATTTTAGCACCTTCATTGCCCTCCTCCAGATGTACTCACTTAACTCTGTGCTTCTTTAGATGTGGTAACCAAACTTAAGAGGTCTATTCTAGTTTTGACCTTTGGCCAGCATGCTAAATATTTCCTTATCATTATACTTGAAGGCTATTCCAATATTTTTCATCATAGTATGTCTCTTTAACTTTCTCCTAATGTGGGACTTTGGTGACAGATTTGGGATGATGTTGTTTTAAAAGTCCATCTAATAGACAGAATCCTGAAGTTTATTTCCTGCTAGGTAATAACAATATTAAGGCCTTATTTCACTCTGTCCCATCCTTATTTCTTTACATTTTCCTAAGCTGAATTTCATCAACCTTGTATCAAACTAACTTTGGAGTCTGTTTAAGTTTCCTTGTAAGTTGGGGCAATCCCTCTAGCTTTTCACTTCCCTCATGACCTTTGCATCATCTGCAAACATATCAGGTTGAAGTCCATATCTTCTGGAAAGTCATTCACATAGGTCAAGAAGAGTAAATGTCCAGAACAGAACCACTGGGAAAAAGGCTTGTTTGATATTTCGTCTGTTCTCCTCCACTAAATCTTCCATCCATCTGAAGAGACTTCCCATTATTTCTGCCTGGTGATCCAGTTTCTTAATCAGCCTCCCATATGATACTGTATCAAATGCCTTTTGGCAGTCCAGATATAAGCAATGCACCCAGCCATCCCTTTTGTCTAAGAAAGCTCATTTTCTTGTTGAAATCAAAGAGGTTTTGGACACATGACCTCCTTTCCCCTAAGACTGTTTTGTCTCTCACTTAGGTAATTTCTCCTCTGTAGAAAGTCATTCATTTGCTTTCTGACTAGCTTTTCAGTACTTTACAGATCACGCTCATCAGGAAGACTATTCTGTAGAACAGCACCTCTTCCTGGTCTTCTTTCATATAGATAGTATGATGTTTGCCCTTTTCTACTCCCTTGGCACTTCACCATTCTGTAGCATCATCGTGAGCAGTAATTCAAGAGGCCTACCTAGTATATCTGCACACATCTTTAGCACATATGGTTAAATTTTACTGTTAATATCTCTTCCAGATATCACAGTGTTTTCTAAAAGTTCTTCTCCAAACCATATCACTAATGTTGGGGCTACAGTATCTTCCTCTATATGTGTTTTTGTGTCTGTGTGTGTATAAATATATGTATTTTTGCTATAACTGTAGTTTTCTTCCTAGGACTGTGGCAGCTTTCATCCACAAATGATGTACCTTCCTATGAAACTCTGACAGTTTTGACGCCAAGGGCAAATGTCTTCCATGTGCAGATCAACAGACCAGATAAACTTAATACCATGAACAAAGTGTTTTGGAGGTAAGAAATACTCATTGTGAAACTTTATATCACACCATAAATTGTCATATTTGATTAGTTAATTGTATTTCCTT
This sequence comes from Panulirus argus, assembly GCA_038088735.1. NCBI lineage: Eukaryota > Metazoa > Arthropoda > Malacostraca > Decapoda > Palinuridae > Panulirus > Panulirus argus. The sequence continues at coordinate 9,677 of JAYMFT010384332.1, forward strand.
ATATGTCTCTTGATATTTGTCCTCTTTTTTATTTCACACCCCTAAAATACAGGTCTGGGATATCACAGCACTTAGATGAATTAGTACCAGGTGACCAGATACTCTCTTATTACATTCTGGCTCAGTGCTGTGTGAGTCAATTGACCATTGTTTATGGCTGATAGAGATGTAACATAGGTATTATTATCTCTTCAAGAGTTTTGCATGACATGAATCATAAGCACTTTGTTGTATCTTGAGAACTACTCTCCCTGAAACACTGATGTCAGTAATCATGGTATGGAAATGAGCTTAGACTTTACTGTGATGTGTCAACCTTACTGCAACTTATTTCTTTAATGACCTTAGACTATTTTGATGGGTCAGCCAAACCACAGTTTTTTTTCCTTATGTAAAGTATATGCCTGATTCCTTTTCCTACTTTGGTGAGGTTGTGTCAGGAACAAATGAACAGTGGACCCCTTTGTATACATCCAGTCTCTTGATGTTGTATATAATGTACTGAAACCAATGACCACCATCAGCAACCAGACCCCACAGACTACTTCATGGTGTACCTTGAGCACTTCACGTGTAATGCACCGAAACCACAGCTCCCTATCCACATCCAGACCCCACAAACCTTTCCATGGTTTGCCCCAGATGTTTCATGTACCCTGGTCCAGTCCATTGACGGCACGTCGACCTCAGTATACCACATCATTCCAACTCACTCTATTTCGTGCATGCCTTTCACCCTCCTGCATATTCAGACCTCTATCACTCAAAATCTTCTGGCACATATATCCTCTTTGTCAACCTTTCCTTACTTATTCTCTCCATATGTTGAAACCATTTCAACACATCCTCTTCTGCTTTCTCTACCACACTTTTTTTATTATCATACATCTCTCTTACCCTTTCATTACTTACTCAATCAAACCACCTCACACCACATATTAACCTCAAACATTTCATTTTCAATAAATCCACCCTCCTCCTCACAACCCTGCCTATAGCCAGTGCTGGGAAATGAAGGAATACCACTAGATAATGTTCTTTCTTTCCACACATTCTTTATCGCTCACAAAACCTTCGCCCCCTCCCCATCCTATGACTCACCTCCGCTTTCAGGGTTCCATTCACGCCAAGTCCACTCCCAGATATCTAAAACACTTCACTTCCTCCAGTTTTTCACCATTTAAACTTACATCCCAACTAACATGTCCCACAACCCTGCTGAACATTTACTCTCAAGTTTCTCCTTTCACACACTTTTCCAAACTCATTCACCAGCTTCTGCAGTTTGTCACTCAAATCAGCCTCCAATGCTGTGTCATTGGCAAACAGCAACTGACTCACTTCCCAGGCTCTCTCTTCCCCAACAGACTGCATACTGGCCCCTCTCTCTAAAACTTGCATTTACCTTCCTCACCATCCCATCCATAAACAAATTAAACAGCAATGGTGACATCATACACCCCTGCTGAAGACCGAACTTCACTGGGAACCATTCACTCTCCTCTTTTCCTTCTTGTACACTCGCCTTACACCCTTGATGAAAATTTCTCACTACTTCTAGCAGCTTACCTCCCACACCATATATTTGTACTACCTTCCATTAAGCATCTCTATAAATGCTTCATACAAATCCATCTGTTTTTCTAAGTATTTCTCTCACACAATCTTCAAAGCAAACACCTGATCTACACATCCTCTACCACTTCTGAAACCACACTGCTCCTTCACAAACTGATGCTCTGTACATGCCTTCATCCTCTTAATCAATACCCTCCCACAAAATTTGCCAGGTATACTCAACAAACTTATGCTTTGTGGTTTGAACACTCACCTTTTTCCCTTTTTCCTATATATAATGGTACTACACACACTCCTTGAGTTCTGAGGCACTTCATGATCCATATATATAGTGAATATCCTAACCAACCAATCAACAACACAGTTAACCCATTTCTTGATAAAATCAACTGCAATACCATCCAGTCCCACCACCTTGCCAGATTTCATCTTCCGTAAGGCTTTCACCACCTCTTCTCTCTTCACCAAACCACTCTCCCTGACTCTCTCACTTTGCATACCACCCTGACTTAAACACCCTACATCTGCCACTTTGTCAAAAAAGACATTTAAAAATCCCTCAAAATACTCACTCCATCTCCTCCTCACTCCATCACTACCTGTCATCACTTCCCCTTTTGCTCCCTTCGCCAATGTCCCCATTTGTTCTCTTGTCTTTCACACATTATTTACCTCCTTCCAAAACATCTTTATATTCTCACCCCATCTCTCATTTGCCTTCTTTTTCAATGCCTGCACTTTCCTCTTGACCTCTTGCTGCTTTCTCTCATACATCTCCCAATCATTTGCAATCCTTCCTTGTAAGCAGCACCCAAACACCTCTCTTTTCTCTTTCACTAGCAACTTTACTTCTTCATCCACCACTCACTACCCTTTTTAATCTGCCTACCTTTCACCTTTCACATGCCACATGCATCTTTTGTATATGCCTTGTATATGCCATCAGGTCAGTACTGACAGCCTGGGGATGATGATATCGTTGCCAAAATGAGGCTGCAGATTGGTCAGAGGGCAGAGCCAGGCTGAGTCACAGGCCACTATCTTCAAATGCTTTAGCTGTCTAGCGAGGGATAAATGCCTACGAGAAGGCAGATTTTATTAAGTTTATGATGCCTTGAGATCCAAGAGATTCCTCCAATATTTTCCTTTAGAAAAAGAATTTCATACCACGTATATTAAATTATCAGGGAGATACATATTTTTTTCTTTTCTTTTCAGGGAGATAAAGGAATGTTTTGATAAGCTGACTGATGATCTAGACTGCAGAGCTGTGGTGCTTAGTGGTGCTGGTAAAATTTTCACTGCTGGGATTGACCCAGATGAGTTGGCGGAAATGGCTTGCATTGTTATGAGCGATGATGATTTAACCCAAAAAGGTCGTACAATGCAGAAGATCGTATCATCGTATCAAGCATCTTTTACATCTTTAGAAAAGGTTAGTGTCTTTTCTTTACTTTTTTCATGCACCTAATAGGGAACTTCAATCATTAGCTTACCTGTCTTGACTATAGTAGACAACATGAACCCAATGAGAGGAAATAAAATTATTTCTACATAAGCAAAAGAATGTGTTGCCTGCAAGAGGTTTTTAATCCTGAAACTGCTCCCATCATCATTTGATGATCCTTAGAGGAGTGTTGCCATTGCTACATGATAGCTTAGTATTTTTAACTTCTGTTTGAATATTCAGCTGACTTAGTGTACCATTAGTAGACTATTGGGGTTACTTTTATCACTAGGAAAGTATGGGAAAAAGTTCTGTTCTCCTCAGTACCCCAGCAACCACCATTTTAAGCACAGGGCTGTTTACCTCCATTTCAAGCATACACAGTAAATAGGAGGAACATTTGCCATATGTATCAGTTGTCGAGGAAAGTTGAGAATACTAATTTGAGAAATGTAAAGAAATGTGAGATAAAGTGATTTGAATGCAAGGTCACCACAGGAGGACAGTAACTGTCCCTGACCATTCATGGCTGGCCCTTGTCCAGATGGATGAAAAACACATGATTGAAACAAAGAATGCCCTTTTAAAAAACAGAAATGATAAGCAAAATAGATGAAGATACAATTAACAAAAACTAGCTGAGAACAAATAAAGAAACAGAATTCTTGAAATATAGTGTAGATGAATATACAAAATTTGATAGAGAGAGCTCTGTTGAAGTGAATTGCATCAGAGAGTTTGCTAACAATAATAACACAGCCCTAATCAGCATTTCATGAATTTTATTTAGTATGAAAAGTGAAATATGAAACAAACTTGGAACAATATGAAGCATTCCAAGCAGGTAGACGAAATTCAAACATTGTTATTGCAATTCATGTCCTGGATAAGCATAGAGGAAACCAGATTAGTTGCAATAAATGAGAATTAATTAATTAATTAAGAAATATTGAAGGGATTAAAGAAAACAGATCCAATAATTATATGGATTGGGGGCTTTGACTTTTATTTTGTTAACTGGTGCAAAAGAGAAGATTATGGATGCAGATACAAATACAAAGAAAGAATAATGCATCAGCAGACAAAAGAGAACAGTTCCAAGGACTAAGTAATCCATATGTATTATGCATCTTTGTTCAGGTAAACCACAGACTGACATAAAAGTGAATGATAAAAGTTTTTAAGATTGCAGCGTCTAGGAAATCACTGCCCCCTGTAATGTGGAAATGAATAGAAGTGAATGTGATGCAACAACAAGAAAAAGCAGCAGTTTTAGTGACGGATTTTCACCACAACAAATTTACTGGAGAAAGATCATTGAGAGGACTTTATACACGAACTAGAGTTACACCTTCAGAAGCAATCTAGTTACAAACACAAACATATTCTTTAAGAAACCAGGACAAATGATCAGTGAGTTAATACCAAAGAAAAAGAAAAAGAATACAAAATAGAAAATACTAAGGGATAGGAAATGATGGACAAGTAGAAGAGGAGCATGGAAAAAGAAGAAATAGATAAAACTTAGAGGCAAGAATTAAAGAACTTGAGGAAATAAAGAACACAGGTGTAGAGGTGATGAAATCCCATTGAAGAGACCAGAAAATGAATGAGGAGAGAGTTAAAAAGAACATGTAGAAAAACTCAAAATTACTCTTCACATACATATTCACATACTGTTCATGTTATTCATGTAATTAAGGAAGTGCAAATGATGTCATTTGTGGACATGAAGCAAAATATCTTTCAATTCCATTGTTAAATGTATTGATGATGCTGCTTTTAATCACTGTAATTGGTGAATAATACCTTATGTCAAAAATCCAGTCAAAAGAATAATACTTCACCTCATTTGAAGTAAAAACATTTACCCATGAGTTTCTCTCCATTACTACAAGTGATATCAGACAAATTGAGCTTTGAATAGCTTGTTCAATTAAGAGAAATGAATCTTTGATAATTTTGAAGGCATTTAGGTCTCCTGTTCTCTTTTCTAAGCTAAATAGATTTAGTTTCTTTTTTTTTTTTACTCTTGTAGGATTTGTTCTCAGGCCCATGTTGGTAGTTCAGCACTGTACCCTCTCTGCTCTATTGACAGTTTTGTCTTATTTTAATGAGGGTTAGCAAAACTTAACAAAATATTCAAGATTGGGACACACAAATGAATTGTAAGGGGTGAGGATAACTTTCTTAGACCTAAATTCGAAAGCTGTATCAATAAAACCAGGAATTTTGTTTGTCAATTTTACTACTAATATGCACTACTTACTTGACTTTAGGTCTCCACAGATTGTTATGTCCAAGTCTTTTTCCTCATTTAACTTTCATAGCTCAATAGAATTCATGCTGTAGGTTGACATCTTGATTTTACTAGCAATCTGTAAAACTTCCCACTGATTGGTATTAGAATTTATTTTCCACTGTGAGCCCAGTCCATAAGTCTGTCTATATCAGTTTGAAGGTTCAGATGTTCAGTTTCAGTTGATGATTAATTTCTCAGTTTAGCAGTGTCTTTTAATTCTGAAATCTTATTATGCAGCCCATTTTCAGTATTATTGATATATATGGACAAGAAAACTGATCCCAGTGCTGGTTCCTGTGGTACACCAATTATTACATCTAACCATTCTGAGGCTCATCTTTTAATCATTCCTCATTGTATATGGCTAGCCACTCAACTTCATAACCACCAAAGGTCAACCCCACCTCTTCCATATGATTTAACTTTTGCCATTAATCTGTGATGTGAAACTTTAACAAATCCTCTTTGAAAATCTTAATAGATGATACCAGCAGCTTTACTCTCATCATACGTTTTGATATCATAAAAGAAATCAAGCAGATTTATCAGACATGAGAAGTTTCATTGAAAACCATGCTGAGAATTGTTTATTGAGTGGTGTACATCAAAATGGTGTTCAAGTTTATTCTGAATGATTGTTTCCATAAGTTTTCCAAATACAGATGTTAAGCTACTTTGACAAAAATTTCCAGGGAATGAATATTAGTGTTAAATTGCAGACTTTCATTTGTCTGGAGCTTGCCCCTTTTAGCGACTTACTGAAAAAAGCCATCAAGCACTTAACTATCTAATTTTTTGCCTCTCATTGTCCTCATATTAAACTTATCAGGGTTTGCTATCTTATTTACTTCATTCTGTTTAGTGCTGGTAGTATATTTTCATCTTTTATGTCAATACACAGATGAACATTTTCTCTTCTCTTATCACTGGAACTGGTTTTGGAATGTGAGTTGTGTCTTTAGTCGTAAAAACAGATTGCAAAAGTTTCATTTAAAATCTCTGCCAAATCATCATTAAAGATCTTTGCCATTGTCTTGAACCAAGTCAACATTTCCACAATTAATGGACTAATTGACTGTGTAATGGCTGTCTTGCTTCTAACATAACTATAAAACTCATTTGGGTCTCTCTTTCAAGTTTGAGCAATACATGCTTCATACTGACTTGATGTATAAGTCTCTTAGTTTCTTTCTGTAGATTTGATTAATTTACTCTACCATGTTGGTTACTGGTCTTTTTTTTTTTTGTGTGTATGCTGAATTAGTAGATAAAATGCACTTCTTAACTTCATTGTTCTACCATTTTAGCTTAGTTTTGTAGTAAGACTGTCTGCTATGCATTGCCACATATGTTCCCTCTACTGCTTTGAAAGTTTTACTGAAGCTCTCTAAGCTACATTCATATTATTTTCATTGATGATATCTCCTCATATTTGCCTGTCAAAGAGCAATACAAAGATCAGTAGAATTTGCGTCTCAGATTTGGTATTTTTCATGAATTTCACATTGACTAACATTACGTGGATAAACGAAAGTAGGAGATCAAATTGTGCTTTAATCCCCCAACGAACAATTTGTCTTTCATAAACTCTTCAGGTTTTGCATATGATATAAAAGTGTTTTTTCCTATTTCAGAACCTTTATTTTTTTTTTTAAATCGATGTTTTTATCACTTTTTAGAAAATTCATTGTCAGATGAATATCCTTGTTACCTCTGTTTTCAGTACAAAAACCTAGGAAACATATATATAAATATATATATATATATATATATATATATATATATATATGCATAACAATGAGTTCATGGCCATTTACCACCTAAGAAGTTAGGTTAGGCACATTAACCCATTTTTGTGGCAGTCCTAATATCCAAGGTACACACTCTGTATGGTATATTCTCAGTATTCTAAAGAGATATCTCCATAAGTTTGCCAATATGATTAACTATGATTAATCAAATGATAAATAAAATAGTATACAGCTCAACTGGTCAAAACATTATTTACATGTGTTACATGCCCTTTAACTTATCTGTTGCTAGGCGTGTGATGCACTGTAGGAGTATTCACAGGCATATGTACTGCAGTGAGATTTGTGGTATTTTTGGGAGTGGAGTGGTTTATCATAAACAAAGATGACTGCTAAGGCTTTTCATCACTATAATCCATTATCTAGTTAGAGTGTCACAGTTTCTGAGATTATTACAAAGTATGAGGGCACAGATCATGCACAGTTCTCCTTGACATCTCCCTTTACACTGTCTAGTGTATGAAAATGATTTGGGCTTTAGTGTCTGTAACAATGCATGGAATGCCACTACAATTGTTAATGATTATATATTTTGCCACGAGGCAAAGGGGGCTGGAGTGAACCGAGAGAAAAATGCAGGTGTGTATGCAAACCCGCCACAATGAAAAGGATAAAGAGGATGTGGTCTTTATAACTTATTTGTTGTTTAGAGAAAATGTTTTTTAAAGTGAAATGCTTCTCTAACTTTCCCTTGTAAGCTATAAATAATGGATTGGGGTCATATGTACCCTTAGTATTTTAGTTTTAATTTCAGTAAAGATAAACTGAAAGCCAGTGAAATAATTGCATAGTCATGTTGAAGCCCCACAACTCCTTTGAGATACAGTAGAATGAAGGTGAAGCTGCCATGGTTTGATAACTGGGGGGTCTTTCATTGTTGATTTAATATCTGATGGTTGTCTAGCTGTTGTACCTAGTTGTTCACTGAGGCTGAAAGTCTATGCAGTTCTCAGCTATCAAGCCACTGACAAGTGCCTCAGACAGCCAAAACTTGTTTTTCCTTAAATTTTTATGATACATTCTCAGTTTTTATTATATCAGAAATGCTTATTGCTATTACTAGATCACTGCTAATTCTAGTCATTTCAAGTGGTAAATTACAGATGAAGTGATAACCACAAAGATTGACTGTATCAGATTACATACATATGACTCAGCCAGTGAGTTACTAATGGCTACATACATATGACTCAGAAGCCTTGAATAATGTCATAGATATGCTAGTATATAAGGCTGATATGAAACACTTGAAATATCTGCAGCAAATCTGAATGATTAATGAAATTAATTTGCCAGTTAATGTTTCAGTTCCCCTTCATTCTTTAGTTTTATTTCATCTTCTACCCTTGGCACCATGATGGTCGTGCAATCTGCAGTGCCCAAAGCCAGTTATTGCCGCTGTACATAGTGCCTGTGTTGGTGGTGGAATAGATCTCATATGCTCTGCAGATATTCGGTATTGCACCTCTGATGCTTGGTTCCAAGTCAAGGAAGTAGATGTTGGTGAGTCTTTTTATAAGTGTCTTCTTTTCCTTTATGATTATTTAAAATTATATAGATATTCACCTCTCTATGATTGTTTCATTTGTGATATTTTAAGCAACTTTCATGGAGGAATCTTTCTCACCTTGTATAGTGTTCCTTGAATGTAGTGAACGAAATGTTGGGAAAATTTTGCTGAGGTTGGGAATGGTTTTTAAACTAGATATGTATAGATATATTATGACAATAGCAAAAGGAAATAAATGATCACAGAGAAAAAGGTTGCCATAGGTAGTCTCTTTCATATAGAGGCATAGTTCTTCTTTAGTTATTTTGCCATTGATGACTGAGGGCAGCTGATTTTATGGCTTTAAGAATGTTTTCAGTTTATCCACATTCTGTATGCTGGATTATGATGAACATTCACCAAGCACCAGAGTTTTTGTACAGCCCTGCATGTTCTTCATAAGCGAAATGCCTTACATATAACTATTTATTTGACTTTCTTATCTGTAGTCTTTTCCATTACTTATTCCATTGCACCTCATTTAGGTGAAGTAATCCAGCCATTTTTTGCAAATTGCTTTGCTGCTCAGCTTTACATCTGACTAAATTACTCCCAACTCAGTAACACACCTCTTCTAGTCACCTCATGCCATCCTCCCTCACCTGTTTGGTATGGCAGCCACCCATGAAGAGTATAGTGTCCACAAAAGGCCTTGTCTGCCCCCATATATTTTCAAAGGCAATACAGTTCAAGGTTTTATTGTGGGTACAAGTATTATGCTCTCAGGGTGAAATTATTGTATATCTGGTTGCTGAGACTAGTGTTTCTGATGGTGTGAGCACCAGCAACCCACCTCAGTGTGCCTCAGACTTATCTTGAGAGAACAATGTTCTTTCTTTACTCTTTCAGGCTGTCACTCTTCATTTTGGGAATAACGCTTCTAGGCACTGTTTATCTTCTGTTTGGGCTTCAGGATGGTTGGTTCTTACCTTTCTAAGAAGGAGAAAGTCTGAATTCTTGCCTGGAAGCAAGAAAGTGACGATACATATGAGATTTCTAGGGACACTTGCCACTCACAATGCATGATCAGGAGGCTGCTTCCTGTAACACCTCATCTGTGTCTAGCCACATTCAGATCAAGACCCTATAAACCCAAAACATGGACCTAGAAAACTTCAGGAACCTTTCCAGCTCCATGCCTGGTTGTTTGCAGATGTTAATCAAGGCCAAAGGAGAAATGATAAAATAATGAAATGTTAGTCTGACATCTCCTTTGAAAATGTATAGAGAATTTTTTTTTTTTGCGGACATTGAACAGTGCAACTGTTAGCACTTAATATCCATTCCTATGTTACACAACATTGTTTTAAAGATATCTGGGGGCTACTACCATTATATCATGGCATATGTGGCGACACACTTTTTTCTGCTTTATTTACAAAAAATTGAGAGGAATGCTTCTTCCCAAACCATTGTAGTCTCTATTGAGAAAGCTAGTTGGAGGAATTAATTAGAACATCATTGTAAAACAGATGCTAATCATCTGAAAGCTGTCCTAATGGAGTTAATCACTAAAATTTGATCACACTTATTGTAATACTACCAAACCATTTTGACCTCATTTGTAAGCCAGGCCATTCAGTTTTACCATAGTGTCAATTAAGATTGTATTTTTGGCTGTCAGGACAGTATTCTACATGTTTTTCCATTTTCAAAAAGCCATTTTACAAATGTAAAAATTTCTTGGTCAAATATGAGTACAGAATTTGATTTTAACCCTTTAATTTCTGTCCTTATATGTATTATTATTATTATTATGATTATTATTATTATTATTATTATTATTATTATTATTATTATTATTATTATTATTTATTTATTTATTTTATTATACTTGATCGCTGTTTCCCGCGTCAGCGAGGTAGCACCAGGAAACAGACGAAGAAAAATACCCCATCCCC
>JAYMFT010384343.1:0-20263 GCA_038088735.1 Panulirus argus
TCATTTCAAGAGACATGTTTTTCACTTTCTCAAAAATCTGTAAATACTTTCCCTGTCTGTTTTTCCCCCTTTCTCAACTCTCTCTATATTTCAGTTGGGCCCCGGCCTTGATGTGGACTTTTGTCCGTGACTGGAGCCTTCAACATAAAAAAAAAAAGTTGAATAAACTCGACTTGGACAGGATATATCAGTGGAGTACACAAAATCTTGTTAAGTTTAAAGCCTCAAAGACCCAGTTTCTACCCATCTCTCCATCGAGAACTCCTCACAATTCTTGTCTGTCCTTTGACGGTTCTGTATTTCCACCTCTTGACTCAGTGAACATACTTGGTATTACTGTAACAACCAATCTTTCTTGGATGCCCCACATTATGGGAATTGCTAAGTCTGCCTCTAAGTAAGTGGGTGTCCTGATTAGATGTCGAAACTTCTCTTCTGAACGGTTGCTCCGTTTATACAAGGGATTGATTCGTCCTTGTATGAAGTACTGCTCTCACATTTGGAGTGGTTCTAGCTCTGCATCCTTACCTGACAGAATTGAGTCGGAAGCAGTCCGTCTTATAAACTGTCCCAAATTAACTTTCAAACTTGATCCCTTTGCCCTGCTTCGTAATGGTGGTTCACTTCCCCTCTTTTATAGGTATCACTTTGGTTTCTGCTCTCGAGAGCTGGCTGCTTGTATGCCCACACCACTAGATTGAAAACCAACCCTTCAAATCACGCTGCAGTCCTCTAACTCATATCTACTACATGGTAGAAATGCGTCGGTACTAAGTTCCTATAAATTCATACAGAAATAGAGTGGTGTCCCTAAACTGAATTTCACCAGAATTGTAAACAAGAGACAAAATACCAGACGTCTGTTGGACGGATCTTCAGAGACCTAGATTACACTCTGTCAGAACACTCCTGGTGGGAGAGACAGTAGCTTAAATCTGAGGATGTGTTGTACGGTTGCAGGCATCCTGGAGGCTCACGCCATGGGCAAGATCGGCTCCTTGATCGGCGTGGAAGGCGGCCACAGTATGGACTCCTCCCTCGGAGTCCTCAGGCTCTACTACAACGAGGGCGCCCGCTACATGACCCTCACCCACTTCTGCAACACTCCTTGGTAAGTCTACAGCTAATGCTAGTGAGTCTACAACACCCTTGGTGAGTCTAAGACACGCCTAATAACTCTACAACACCCCTGGTGAGTCCAGTCTGTAACTAGACCTCTCTTCTTTAGCAGTGACCGCACAGATGTACCTAAAAACATCACAGTACACCAAAAGAGAAACCTGAACTACAGTAGATCATCACTCACCCTGCTAAAACATAACATTTGCCGCGATTTACGAGAGTTCTGTTATCCTCATACGCGTCCTTTCTCCCCAGGGCGGACAACTCGGAGGCTGAAACTGACAACGCGCTGGAGTACGATGGCCTGAGCCCCTGGGGTGAGGTGAGTCCCTGGGGTCAACTTGATGTGCTGGGTCACACACGGGAGTCGTATAGTTAGCTCAGTACGACTCAGGGGGTTGCTAGGCGTCATATGAAGCTGGCAATGTGGTGGATGAGTGGAGAGTATAGTAAGGAAAGGATCGTTTGCCAGACACAACATCTGGTGAAGTGAAAGCGACCCTAGCTGGCTTTGTCTTGGGACACAGATGATGCTGAGGTGGTGGTAGAAGGGGGAACTTGATGTACACTTTCCTCCACAGAGGTGGTGGAGATAGACTAGCTTCAGCATCTCTCCCTCACTGTTGTTGGTGGTGAAGATAAACCAGCTTTACACATCTTCCCCAACACAGATAGTGGTGAAGGAGATGAACCGCCTGGGGATGCTGGTGGACATCTCCCATGTGGCGTCGCAGACGATGATGGACGTGCTGAATGTGAGCCGTGCACCCGTCATCTTCTCGCACAGCGACACCCGCGCCCTCTGTAACATCACTAGGAACGTCCCCGACGACGTACTCGTCAGGCTGGTCAGGAACTAGGTCTTCCATTGTTTTGACGATACAACAAATAGAGACAGACGTTACTCTTAACTAGAAATAATGATAATAATGACAAAAAAATAAAGTGAACTTTCACCGTCCCTTTGGAAGTGTGTGATAAAGTCAGCCTAATATAACAGCTCTCAGAAAGCAGTTTGACCTGGGCTTGATATCTCGTAAATCAAGTTGGAGTAGAGGTCGCTATGTAAATGAGTTTCTCAAAACGCTAACATTTGACGTACTAGATATGGTTGTAGGCCCTTGCAACCTAATGCATTATTTATTTGAATATTCATTTAACTGGCATAAAAAAAACGATGCGATGTACAAAATATATATATATATATATATATATATATATATATATATATATATATATATATATATATAAAGAGAGGATATATAGAATTCTATACCCCTTCTGTCAGTGCCATTGAATGCTTTGAGTCATGGTTCAGAATGAGCGGTACCCCGAAGCTCTGCTTCGAAGCCCTCGACTCAGGATCACTTGGAGAAATTCGTACCAATAAAGACTGAACCTTTGTGTTATAGAAGGACACTGGGGGCGTGGTCATGCTGAACTTCCTGCCGGACTTCGTGGCGTGTTCTTCCACCGCCAGCCTGCAGGATGTCGTGGGTAAGCTGACCTCACAAACCTCCCTCATCCAGGGGAAGTTATACAGGTGAAAACCCCTTTTGCTTGACGCTACGCGAATAGAGAACGACTTTTATTTTTTTCGGCTCTTGAGCACGACGGTGACGACCTTTGAGTATGAGGACGTGACCCCTTACCTGATAGCATGGTGCTCAAGGGGCGTCAAGTGGGTGTGTTAGGATAGGATAATGTACAGAACGATGACTCGGTGTCACGTACAGTCCTTAAATCTCATGATGGAGATGGTCCTTCGTTTCCATGACCGCATTAGACTTGCAAATTTGTCATGTTGTAAAGGGAGACGAAGCTAAACTCCTGAATTCTTAATGAAGGTCCCTAACTGGAGAGGTACAAAACGGGGACCTCCGTAGGGGTTGTTGAGAGAAAGTTAAAATTACTGGCATTACAGCTACACTTCTTGTACGTTATGGTGAAGGAGTAATGAAGGATTTCCATCCCTCCACAGCTCACGTGAACCACATCCGTGACGTGGCTGGGGTCGACTACATAGGACTGGGCAGCGATTTTGAAGGCATCTATACGTTAGTATCCTCTACATACTGTGACGGCTTGAGTTGGCATTCCTTCACTTCTTTCAAATCTGCTTCAATTTCTATTGATTGATCTTCGTTTCATCACAATATGCCTCCTTGAATACCCAGATCTGGACAGGATTTCCCACTGAGGCAAACGTAGCCTAGCCAGTCTCAAACTCAGCCTCTTCCACTTTCATCTTCTTAACTTCCAAAACAAGTTTCCCATCTCTTTTAAAAAGGCTTCATAACCCCACAGGTCAACCCCACAAATAGACTCCGAGTCACCGTAACATCTAACCCATCTTACAAACCCCACTTCACAGAAATAACCAAGTCTGCTTCTAAGAAGAAACTGCGAGTTACTGAACATAGTCCAGAGCAATCCGACTTATCAATTCTCCCAGACTGACTTCGAAACTTGGCTCACTTTCCCCTTCCCCGCCGTGTTGATTCTTTCTCTTTCCTCTAACGATATTACTTCGGCTTCTACTCCCGGGAACTGGCTACTAGTGTGCCCCCCGCCATTTAGCTAGGCTACGTGATACTCGACAAGCTACTATTGCATCAAGTGATTACTGCGTGGCCGATGACAACTTTAGCGTGGGCCGTTGTCATGCCTGTTTCTTTCACCTACACCACTAAACTTTGGAACTCTAAACCCTTACATATCTAACAGCTACGATCTGCCTCATTCTGAACCGGAGGTTATACGTCTTAAGAATTCTGTCATTTTTGCTTCCTTATCTTCGTAGGACTTTGTCCCTTTCCCTCCTTTTATATTGCACTCAAGACCTTGATAGGGACTCCTGTTGGTAACGTAAACCTTCAGTATACGAATGTTTCTCACATAGTTACTGTTGGTGGATCTGATGATTACTTAAGACGAGAAATTCCTTCCCAGGAAACCTGAAGGCTTGGAGGACGTAAGCAAGTATCCATACCTGTTCGCCGAGCTCCTGCTGGACCCGAAATGGACTGACGAGGACCTGAGGAAGGTGGCGGGAATGAACCTGGTCAGGGTTTTCAGAGAGGTCGAGAGGGTCAGTATGACGCTGTCCTGTTATGTTTAGGTCTTTCCTCTTCGCCTTCTCCTAGCGTAGAGGGACTCCCATCTGACGGAGGTCCTCTTAGTCCTCAGCTCTTTGAGTACGATCAATTATCCCCTTGAGTACGACGGATTAACTCCTGGAGTACGATTAATTATCTCCTTGAGAATGATGAATTAAACACTAGAGTACGGGGATTTTGACCCCTTGAGAATGACAAATTAATCTCTTGAGTACGATCAGTTATCCCCTTGAGTACGACGGATTAACTCCTTGAGTACGATTAATTATCCCCTTGAATACAATGAATTAACCACTAGAGTACGAGGAATTTGACCCATTGAGAACGACAAGTTAATCCCTTGAGTATGATAACTACATTCATCGTCCTCGTTGGTTAAGTCGTCGTACTCAAGAGGTTGAGTCTTCTCTCTCAGCTCGTCAAACACCTCTCCTTCAGGAGTTTCCTTTCCCTCCTTCAGGAGTTTCGTTTTGATAAGCCGAACTAACTTCAGTGAGAAAATTTTGGCCACTGAATAAAACTTCATTTCTGAACCCAAATGAAGTATTCATTAACTCAGTTTAATCATTATGAATCGTGTTAGAATCTAATTCTTTTTTCTCTTGTTTTAGGTCAGAGACGAACTAGCATGGGAGGCGCCGTGGGACCAGCCCATCCCTCCAGAGGACGTGGCCCACCACCTCGACTGTGTCAACACCTGGCCATGAGAAAACAGCTGCTCTAAAACACCACCTGTACCATAACACCTGCTCATAATCATCAGTAACGATTATCAATCAATTTGCATTAGTAACCCCACAGAACTTCATAGAAAACAAGAGGGCATGTAACAGAATGTGGGAGAGGTTGAGTAATGATGAATATATGTATGGCATCTCTTACAAAAATGAGATCAATGAAACTGTATCAAAATTAGATCAATGAAATTATCTTTTTTCTTTTAAACCCCTACAAAGCTAGCATTCTCAGAGGTCTGTCAACACAGTCACCCAAACAGTGTTTCATCTTGCCATACGGAGTTATGACAATCATATAGATGCATAAATTTAGAAGCAAGTGTTTATGTGGTTCAACTTGACAAGAAACTTGACGAGAATTCACTGTTGTCCAGAGTTTTGTATCTAATGTGATGTGGAGAAATTTTGACGTGTGTGTGTGTGTGTGAGTGTGGAAGCCATCTCTTGGCAAACAAATTACCTCACACAACAACCTCTTCTCTGTCTCGCCCTGGTTCCTCATGCCTTCCCCCCTTCCCCCAGCCTTCCCCCCCTACCCTCCCTATAATCCTCCCTCACCCTCCACACACGTCCCCCCTCCCCCCACCCCCTAACCGCTCCTCCTCACCTTGGGGTTCGGGAGGTGATTGTTGCCAGTCAGTCGCCAGTTACACACAGCAGACGTGAGCTGCGACCACCTCCTCCTCCTCCTCCCGACGACTTGGCCCTCTCACGACCCGGTAACGCACATCTCCTCCGTCGTCTGTACTGCTTCGTCTCGACAGAGTCACTTTAGGTCAACCCATTGCGTCTCCTCTCTGGGTCTGCTTCATTCCTGTTGATTTCATAACTGCATTTACTAAATATCAAAACACAATTTTTCCTCAGATGGTGTATCATATATTTCTATTCCATGGCTACTGTTTGTAAAGATAAAATGTGGTAATGATGTCATAGCAGCCCCTCAGATTTTAGAGCGTTCAGTAACATAGGGGAAATCTTTGCTGTATGCACTCTACTAAGAACTTGTGTCTCCATGAGAGACTAAACTCTCCCAGTCTGTATCTTTAGTCACTGCATTTCCAAAAGTAGCAGAACTTTGCCCTCAGTGAGGAGGACCATCCTGATTGATCCTTCACCATTATCTTTGTGAGATTGTTCATTAAGTTCTTTGGAAAGTTAGCAAAGTTAAGGGCCCAGAATTAACTGAGTTACCCAATAAAGTCTTTCTTCAATGTGGCATTTTCCAAACATTCTTGGAGCTTAGGGCTGTCTCTCCTTAAGAGATCCAATCCTCCAACTCTTTTATACTCTCTTTCCGACTTCTTTATCATGTATCCCTCCAGATAGACAAGGTCAGATTTCATTCCTTTTGTAAGGTTGGTTTCCACTACTCCAGCAATGTCACGTCTCCCTTTCCTAATTCGGTCCTTGAACTTTGGCGCTTTCACATTCATCACGAGTCCATCTGCATTTGCATTCATTATTTTCAATCTGGCATTCCATCAATTGATATTTCTAACCTCTCTGAGGTACAGGCAGGGTTGTATGAACGCCCTCAAGCCTTTTCTGATGTCTCCAAGTGTCAAGTATTTAGTGTGATTTTTTCTAATATACTCTTTCCTTCTCTCTCTCTCTCACTCTCTCTCTCTTCCATGAGTCTGTCATATTTGATGAATACACTATTGAATTTCTCCGTTTTTGCAAGATTTTTTGTTGTTTTACCTAACTTAATCATCTCCCGACAATATGATTCCATGTTGAACGTAATCATTGCTGGTCATCATCTTCTATCTTGACTATATCTTCCTTTTAAACCAAAAATTGCATTTTACATGTGTTTAACCTCTAATCATTTTTTATTCGATGTTTCTTCCTTCTTAATCCTTTTGTTTCGTTGACTGAAACATGTTTTCCTCCGTCCAACCACCATCAGCAGTGTACATCCATCTATTTGTTGCTTTCCTAAATTTTTGTAACACTCTCTCGTTATCTTAAATCTGCAGTGTTGATTCGCCCACCTCCATGTCTCTGGTTTCATTAGAAATTTTCATTTTTGGCAACTCTCACTTATTCGAAATACGCTTCACTTCTTTATAGTTCTATAAGTGCGGTGACCAAACTTGAGAGACGTGTGTGTGGTGTGTGTGTGTGTGTGTGTGTGTGTGTGTGTGATTACATTTATCGTTTCTGTTCTTACTACTTGTGTGTCACGGGAAGGGAATCTTATACTCGTGTTGCCCCGTTTTTTTAACGTTGTGTATATGTACCATGTCTTTAATGTATATTTGAACACACATACACCCCAGCCTAAACCAGGCTTATCGACCATCACAGAGGGATGATGAACAACTGGGTTGGGTGTCGGCCTACTGCCTTGCCCAGGATTCGAACTCTTGTGGGTACGACCATGGGCGGGCATCTGCGTGACTCATGGTCAGTAACGCTAACCGCTACACCACGGGGGTGCATACGTGTGCGCCTGTGAGTGTGTGTGTGTGTTATCTTTCAGTGAGGTATATTACTGGGTCTACGAGGAGGAGGAGGAGGAGGAGAGAACAACATGCGATAGTTGTGGTGTGTCGATCGTCCCGTTCATCTCCAAGTGAGGCGGACACGATCATGACGGAGGGAGGTGAGATGATGAAAACATGGGTGAATGAGGCGGTCTGATTCATGGTGAGGGGGAGAGATTATAAGTGGTGGTACTAACCACAACCAACTCTTCATATCATGACATCTAACTTCTATTTCTTTACTCACAACTTCCCATACTATCACAACCAGCTTTCCAAGTCATCACTTCTAGCTCCCATATCTTTACTCTATAATCCGGCAGCCTTGGGACTTGGCCATTGCCAGACCACAGAAAATGCCAGAAAACAGAAACTGACCCCTAATGGAACCGACCCCTTGTTCTGTTATAAAGTCCCTTTGCTCCAGTCCTGCAATCAAATCTTAAGTCATCTGGATACATTTATCTACAGAAATTCTTTCTTCCACTTCCCCGTTTTCCTGTGCACTATATATATGATGATCTTGTTTCTTCTCACCTTGCTGAACCATTTCCTTGATATCTTGTTAAGTTGGTTGATAAACAACAGGCTCATCATTATCAATATTCATCCATTCCTCTGGTTTTCCTCTGTAATCTCTTTGGTTATTGCTAACAGCACCGCCCTGGTGGCAGATCCACAAATTAATGGCGGCAGATTAAAAAAAGTGCCGGACCATGGGAGTTACCGGACCACAGAACATCGGATTATAGAGGTACAACCTGTATATGAGGATATGACACTAGGAAGAGTAGTGAGCGTACTACCAACCTGAGTGGCGTTGAATGAATGATTTGTGGGAAGAATTAGTAAAGTTCTTAAGAGAAAGGGAGGGATGGAATCATGTCGGAACTGTGGTAAGAGTTAGAAACACACGAGCTTGTGGAAATATGATCGTGAGCGAGACGTTGTCGGAAGGGTGAGTGTGGGTGACACGTGGACTGCTGGCGGGAGACCTGACGCCTGATTAGCAAGATGATGTCTGACATTATGAACATACAATATCATACGGTTACGGTAGACAGTGAGTTAAATAAATGTGATTCAGATGGTCCATGAAGAATTGAAGTAAAATGAGACAGATTGATAACAGATTACACAGATAGATAGGGAGAGAAAGAGAGAGTAATCGCGAGGTCATGCCTTTAAACGTTCCAACTGTCATATCACTAACCCCACCCAGACGGGGCATTCCCAATATCTTATCTACAGTCCCGCCACACGGGGCTTCCCCACCGCTGGACACGATCCCACCCCCTTACCCTCGTAGACAGGTTTCAAGTTGCTCAATCTCACTAGCGGTTCATCAAAACCAACTCCTCCACATACCCACAAACAAAACATCCAAGACCAAAACCTTTCAGTGGATAATGACAGTCTCGACTTCCCTGCCGGGCCGAACCACAGACCACATGGAGAAGACCCTCTCACAGACCATATTGCCTTCCCCTCTTTTAAACGTAGAGGACGTTATATAACCTGGTCTCTAACTTATTCTGGCCCAAAACCATGCGTGCTCTATACTACTCAACCCTTCGCCTTCCCGACCCTCATCATGCATCAAGTAACGTGACCTTTTACGCTAATCACTCAGTAGAGCATTTTACCTTTGACTTATGTTTTTTGCAGTTGTTATTCAACCTATACCTTCTTACTAACGTTCATTGTACACATGTGCTTATGCATCTTATACACAGCAATGTAATATTGATCGATAAATCGTTACATCATTTCATATCATCTGAATAAGAATGTATATGCAACAGAGATATCCACTGGTTGGCAGACATCATCTCAACTCGTAAGACCTGACTCACACAGTACGCCAGGCAAAGTGAGATCGATAACCTTAAGAAGTCTTGCCTCCACCTGTCGTCCTGTGGGTGGAGCGGAACCTAAACTCATCAGGCAAGTGGTCAGAGGACCTTACGTTGTAATATCGTGTGCCTGGAGGAGGGGCAGGCGGGAGGTGGTGTGGGACTACACATGCATTCCCGTCTTGCCTAATGCTCACCTAGGGAGGTCAGACAATCATGGTAGCTCTATTTCTTATTCTTTTTTTGTAGGATTTTCTTCTTTTAATGTTTGTGTGTTAACTTTAGGACACAATTCTAACATCCTGCTGTATTCTAGAGCTGTAAAGTACTGTAGCAGTCGCGTTCTGCAGCTGTAGCGTCCTTCATGCTTTGTTGAGAGGGTCGACAAATTGTGATGGGGTTGAGAAATGGAATGGGGTGTGGTGTGGGGGTAGAGACGTGCCCGGTCGGTGGGGGGGGAAACCCCCCCCCCGTCCATCACCCACCAGTGGGAGGTGGTGGGGGCGGCGAGGGTGGGTGGAGTGGTGGGCAGTGGAGAGGGGCGGTACTAGCTGAATCTGACACACATTCAGTGCACGTCACCGGCCCGGCCCATCATGGGTGCCTCCCCTCGACCCGCTGATTATGCTGAATTACACCTGCTGTTCCGGGTAATTAGCCAATTACGGTAATTACATCTGGCTGTACAGGTGTCCCGTCTTGTAAGTCTTGGGTTTACATCTTTCAGGACCTGCCATTACCTGAGTTTACTCCACATGGGTAATTCCAAGTCAACATGACATAGATTTAGGAGAATGTTTCTTTTTTCGTTAAGCAAGGCAGGCTGAAGAACAGCAAGGCCCGGGTGTTCTCCAGACGCAGAACAATACGAGAACAATAACACTCAAAGCTAGGCGGTGCCTTTAGGATGTTGACATAACCTGGGACTTTAAGTCTCGATACACACAGAGCTTGACTGCGTCTCTCATCACCCCCCCTCCTCCCTAGCGTCGCAAGGTCTACGTCGCGATTGTAGCTGTGACGCTCTGTGTCGGACCCTGAGCTGCGAAGTTTGACGGAGTGTCTCGTGGAACCCCCGAAGAGGTTACGTTCAGCACCCATGGGTCGGCCAGACTCTCCCGTGGCCACCTGCTGCCACCACCACCTCCTGCTCCTCCTGCTGCTCCTGCCGCCACTGCTGAGCCTCTCACACGCTCGCCCCAAAGAGGACGACCTCCGCCAGTGGAACGACCTCCAAGACTACGACGCCGATGAAGACGACCACCAGCAGCAGCTGCTGCTGCTGGAGGAGGAGGACGAGCAATATGACGAACGCTACAGTAAGGTCATGTGAATAATACAATAAGCCCCATGAGGTCATAGATTAAGGTCATCAGGACAATACAGTAAGCCCACTGAGGTCATAGAGTAAGGTCATCAAGACAATACAATAAGCCCCCTGAGGTCATAGAGTAAAGTCATCAGGACAATACAATAAGCCCCTTGAGGTCATAGATTAAGGTCATCAGGACAATACAGTAGGCCCACTGAGGTTATAGAGTAAGGTCATCAAGACAGTACAATAAGCCCCCTGAGGTCATAGAGTAAGGTCATCAGGACAATACAATAAGCCCCCTGAGGTCATAGAGTAAGGTCATCAGGACAATACAGTAAGCGCCCGGAGTTATAGAGAAAGATCATAATGTTAATACAGTAAGCCCTGAGATCATAGAGCAAAGTCCTTAGGACAATACAGTAAGCCCAAGAAAATACATCGTCTCAACAGTGTTCACTCCCTAGTGAACATAGATATAGTTGACTAAAAGGCTCTATAGCTAAGTATAGGAACACTACTTCTAACACGAATATAGAAAATCTAACATTCATCTATGAAATACCATTGAAGGTCATATGAATAACTTTTGTAGTAGACTTCTGAATGTATGAAATGTATGACATTTATTCATTACGGGAGCTAGAGGACACTGATACAAGATCTGAAAGTAAAACCCCAATCTATAAAGATTAGGCTAAAGAATAATATAGGGTCAAAGTTAATGACTTCAGGAGTGATTAGCTAATCTGTATATTTGGGACTGTGTGTGATGATGACTGTGGTCTGGGCTGACTGGTGACCGACGATAACTGGTTATAGCTAACTGGATGGTGATGACTGACTATATGATGCTATGAAAATGAGTGCAGTGAACTGGATTATGCTAATCAACTGAGTGACTGCGTCTGACTGGCTCCTTCCCTGGGGAGTGACTGTATCTAGCTAGTTCCTTTCTGAGGAGTGACTGTATTTTGTAAGCTCCTTTCCTGGGGAGTGACTCTATATATGTGCCTCCTCCTCAGGGGAAGTGACTGTATCTAATTGGCTCCTACCCTGGGGGAATAACTGTATCTAACTGACCCCTCCCCTGGGGAGTGACTGTATCTAAATGGCTCCTCCCCTGGGGTGTGAGTGTCTCTAACCGTCTCCTCCCCTTTTGGGGAGTGACTGTATCTAACTGCCTCCTCCCCTTAGGGAACGACTGTATCTAACTGTCTCCTCCCCTGGGGGAATGACTGTAACTGTCTCCTCCCCTGGGGGAATGACTGTAACTGTCTCCTCCCCTAGGGGAATGACTGTACCTAACCTTCTCCTTCCCTGGGAGAGTGACTGAGCCTAACCGTCCACACTCATCGCCAGTCGGGTTCTGCAAGACCGCCATGATCAGGATGTGGCCGGGCAACTCACGCAAGTTCTGGTCCTTCGGCTACGTGTACCTGAAGGAGCCGTACGAGGCCAACTGCACCCTCAAGTACACCTTCAGCACACGCATGCAACGCGTCAGTAGCGCGTGAGCGCGCGCGCCGCACGTGTACCGCACCAGAGCACGAGCACGTCTCACGCGCACTTAAGAGAGTCCTTCCGCTGACGCATGATCACGTCATTATACATATATATATATATATATATATATAAGTGGCTCTGCACAGCACTTGCACTTATTTGTGAATACTCACACTTATACCACACTTAAGTTCATAAGAACATAAGAATTGAGGACACTGAGCCCCAGTACTGAGTCTCTCCTAGTAACCAGGACTTGATCCTCACCCCTTTCCCCTACTGGTGACCAGTGCTGACCTGACCACTCCAACCTCCTCCTTTCCCCTCCAACAGAACGACCCCTTCCTGAATTACGGCTTCCGGGTCACGGGTTCGTTCTCTGGCCTCAACGACAGCGCCAGCTCCTGTAGCGAGACGGACTATGTTTACCTGGACGACACAGAGGGCGTCAACGCCACGTACGTATATAAGGACAAAACCCATGCTTCGTGGGTTCGTAGGTCGTGGGTTCAAAAGAGGGGTCATGGGTTCAGAGAGCAACGGGTCAGAGTTCATTTCTTACGCCAATGGGTCACAATGCAAAAGATCAGAGTTCAGTGAGTCGAAATATTCTAAATACAAAATCAAATTCACTGATTCCCTTTCTGGGAAGAATTTATGCATCAATTAGGGAATGATGATTAGCCAATCTTCGAACGAACAAGCCACTTAGTCGTTGGAATGATTACCTCTGCATCTGAAGGTCGTGAGTGGAAAAGAGTAGCTACTCTAATTGCCAGTGATGGTTAGATTTCAGGTGCTAATGACAGTGAATTGTTAGCAGTATGGTTGTTTGTCTTCCACTTAAAGCCTTTATCTGTGGGTGCCCTTGAACACGACGGGACGACGACCCTTGAATACGACTGTACGACCCCTGGGTTTGAGGATGCCACCTTTGGGCATAGGCAAGGCCATTATAGTTAAAGGTCGTACCTCCGTGCCCAAGGGGGTCGTTCCGTCGTGCTCAAGGGTCGTGCTTGTCGTTCTCAAAGGGTCGTGCCGTCGTGTTCAGGGCATTCTGTCATTTAAGATTCCCTTAGAGCTCACTTTCAGACGTTTCTTTGCTCTGGTTTGATACAGACTTGTCTAATGTTCCTTCCTCACCACACTGCACT
The DNA here is from genome assembly GCA_038088735.1 of Panulirus argus. Classification (NCBI taxonomy): domain Eukaryota; kingdom Metazoa; phylum Arthropoda; class Malacostraca; order Decapoda; family Palinuridae; genus Panulirus; species Panulirus argus. The sequence goes on from JAYMFT010384343.1 coordinate 13,302, forward strand.
AGAGAGAATTTAAGAAAAAAAAAGAGAGAAAATAGTCGGTAAATCTTGTACTTCACTTATGTGGCAAGAGAGAGATATCTCACACCCTCTCATAGGGCCATAGGGTCGTCTGCTCCATTTGGGATCTAGATAAGGTAGTCTCTAAGTCACGAGAACCAAAAGAAAAAAGAAAGCATTGTTTTTTCATCCTCTCTCTCTCTCTTTCTCTCTCTCTCTAGGTACTGTGGGGCCCACTCGGACATCTCCTTCACCACGACGTCGGACTACTTCGAGTTCAACTTCGTCGTAAGTAGAGAGTTCCTTTCTCCCTCCCGTTGTATAGTCCTGTGAGAAGACCAGAGTTGACGTGGGGGTGAGCTGGACGTACAGACAAAACGGACTTAAGATACTCGTGGTGGACACAAGACTATCATTCACGCACGTCCACCGAAGGCACATTGAATAAATCGTGTATAAATCATGCAAGAATTAAGATGCGTTGATAAGTGACATTGAAAATTACAGTTTCATTAGCTTGAAGGCTTCGATCCTGTGTCATGGAGGTGGTGGGCATAACTCAATCTCTTTACAGGTCTGAACTGTTGACGTGGGGAGAGTTTACATCTGGGATGGTGTATAGGGTGGAGAGGAAATGACAATAATTAACTAAAAGTTTACGTTTTCATGGAAGAAGGGGCACTCCAGGGACTGTCTATCTGTCCTCTTCTGTCCTTTATTCATGGACGCTGCCTGTGTCTGTCTGTCTGTCTCTCTCTCTCTCTCCACAGACCAAGGAGGACTCGCCCAGAGCCAAGGGCTTCTACGTGATCATCCAGAGCTACCAGTTGTGTGGGGGCGCCTACTCCCACGAGAGCCATGGCCCTACTGGTGTCATCACCTCGCCCCTCCACACAGACGAGTACCCTCCCGACGTCACCTGCTCCTGGTGGTTCACGGTGGGTCCTCACGCCTCAACTCTCGCTCTCTTTCTCTCGCATTACATTCGTTTGTTCCACTTCCTCCAAGTGTCCGTCAATTCATGCAGCGAAAGAGCACTTGTAGTCCTTCGAGCTGATGTCAAAACTTGACTCATTTGGTGTTTAAAGGTGACACTCGCTCTTCTCGAAGTAGTTCATAAGTCCAGGTCTCAGTGATTCGATACATCTCGAATCAAAGTTGATTTCTACCCCTCCCCCACTTGAACTTCCAATCTCTTTGTTGTGTTAGTCTATTACGACAGTTTCTATAACGTAACTTTATAATGCTCAACCGCCAGGGTATTGTAATGGGTTGTGGCGATAGTCTTATGTTTTTATAACGAGTGGGCGATGATCGTGGACGCGCCATTTTCACGTGAGGTCTCTTTCTCCCTGCTCCCCGCACCAGTCCCTTGACGAAGCCACCATAAAGTTGACGTGCTCCGCCTTCCTGCTGGAGGACAAGCAGACCATCGCCCCGGGGAACACCACCTGCGTGGACTACCTCAGCTTCACCTCCGAGGTATTGAGACGACCCAGTTTCCTCTGTTTATGTTTCAAGTCCAAAGGTCGCTTGGTTTGACCCAGATACGATATCCTTCCCCTCATAGACTGGGTTGATCATGTGTGATTCCTGCCTGGTATTCAATATTCTATTAACCAGTTTTATTTTTTTACTTTCTATTGGTTATGGGAGTGTTTTTCTTGCTGAAGTCAACTCCTATGACCTTATGTGACCTCTCATTCAATCTCCTGACCCCCTGTTCTTCACAGTCATGATTTCTCTTCGTTTTCATCAACTGTAAACATCTGTCCTTGCCTGCATGGCAAGGGAACAGACACTGAACTATGCTTAGACTACACGTAAAACACACACACACTGAGTCAACCATAACCTGCACATACCTCCTCCCTGGAACCCCTCTCAACACCCTGCACACTGTCGTCCCCATAACCTCCTGCCGGGAGTCTGAGCTCACATTCTCTGTGGTGTTGTAGGTGGGCAGCAGTTCCCAGACGACGACCTACTGCGGTACGGATTTGGCCTTGTCTAACCGGGCTGTGTACAGCAGCGGCAGCAGCCTGCTTTTAGGCTTCCGCTCCGACTCCGAGAACCAGTTTTCGGGCTTCAACTGCACCTACGAGTTCATCAAATACTCCGAGTGAGGACTTGCAACACCTTGTCTGGAGCACATTTCTGAGGGACGAAGAGAGGATTATGACAGCTCTATATGTTCCCTGTCAAAGTTGAAGTTGAAGGAATAAAAGATTATCAATTATGTGAAAGGTTTTATTGATAATTGTGCATTTTTATTTCGTTTCATTCTTTGGTTGTCATAACTTCATAGCCTAACATTATCTCTGAATTATAGGCCTCAGACTCTTGTAAAGTCACAATCAAAGAATTGGCAAATTATACCCCTTTTTGCTTTCTCCAAAACAAAAACAATAAGCAGCGCAAAGCAAGATGTTCCATAATTAACAAAGGACAGTTAAGAAAAACACTGGAAAAATATTCTTCATTTGAATCAACTTCTGGTTATTTAAAACTGCATTCAGTAACACGGATAACATGTTCATAATATATATGTATATAAAACTCAGGTGACTCCACACGCTGGCCTTATCAGGTGTCACCAGACCCCGCATGTTGACCAATACCATCGCGGCGAATGTGTTGCCGCACGGATAATGGCTAATAAAATTATCCAAGCCTCCACCCTTCCGTATCCTACAGATCGTGAATAGTCTACCTGGCAACAACGTTTTTGCTACCAATTGTAGGGGTACAAAAAATAGGAGGGAGTAAATAAGGGAATATTTTACTCCTTCGATGTTATTATTTTCTACTTGATATTTGTTGATAATCAAGTGAGATTACCTTGGGGGACCCATTGCCATGGTTTTAGTAAAGCCCCTTAATAAGTCATTAATGACCCAACTGGGCCAGTGGACTGCCAAGCATACTTTGACTATTCACTTTAATGTTGGATAATGAAAGGCCGCGAGTATTCTTACATTTATCGTCTAATCCTGTAAACAACGGTAGAAATAATATGGCATGCATCCTAACACCACTGTTAATAATATATGAATCAGTTTATTTCACCAGTGCAAGGGAAATATAGTTTATGCACTTGAACACCTCAAAGCGAGCGATACACTGCAACTGCTGCTGCACAGTATGATATTCTTAAGACCTTCCACAAAGCATCTCTATCAACCCTATCATATGCCTTCTCCAAATCCATAAATTCTGCATACAGATCCATCTGTTTTTTTGAGTATTTCTCCCATACATTCTTCAAAGCAAACACCTGATTCACACATCCTCTACCACTCCAAAAACCACAGTGGATGAGATTCGGGTCGAGTTTAGGTGCTATAAACTGGTCCGCACTATACTAGAAGTAGCAGTACGAACAGCTTTCAAATTCCTCAGCGGATTTCGTGATTTGAACATTAAGCAGGTCTTTGGAACATGGAGGAACCGATCACCTAGAGGAGAGAACACTAAACTACGCCAGTACTGATAAATAGAGTTGCGTTGAGCCTTCTCTGTGCTGCGCTCTGGCGGCGAGCGCGTGAGTCACAGTGGCGTCCTGTTGTCATAGTGACCCACTGGTGCAACATGGTGGACCCCGGCCTACCGTCTCATTGCTAGGAAAAACCGAACTTTTTCCGTGACATTGAACTATGATGACCAGTGGAGTGACCTCGGATGTGCTGTGTAAGCCTCTAGATGAAAATTATGTGAGAGGAGAGAAGCTAAGTTGTGTGAATTTGCGTGAATAGCCTCTGTTTACATTTGACTGCTCGAAAATGCTGGCTGTGTGCAATAAGTAATTTGTAGTGAAGCTGTAAGTATTAGCACCTGAAGGACTGTCTGTCTGTGAATTGAAATCACTAGATGGAGTGGCAAAAAGTAGCTGTTGACTTCAGTAATGGTGTTTTTAGTAATAAATAACTTTGCATTTATTAGTGGAAAAAATTGTAATTATGTTTCACGTAGTGTAGATAATGTGCAGATCATTGTGGAACATTCTGGGATGTAAAAACCGTTTTATGATACCGATACGAAAAATAGAATTTTATTATCTGACAGAAGTAAACTCACTTTGAGCGAAAAACATTTTTGAAACACTCGCAAAGAAATCCGACGCTGGCAACTACTGTGGCCTGGCCACCTGGGCTCGGGTGAGCTTGCTCGAGCATTCCTCTTGCAACCGTTGCACGCTGAGGGTCTTGTCCGCTCGTGATTACCAGACTAAATCCGGATTGTGTCTGTTGTAAGTCGGTAAGCTAGAGTGCTGGTTCGTTGTTGCTAGCGGAGACACGGCAATGTGAGTGTGTGCGGGAAGTGTCGTGCACTACCTTGGTGGACGGAGGGACGCCAGATCGATATAATTGATTCCTACGTTGGGGTTTATGCCGTAAACCAACTGTTGCCTTGCGGTGGCGCTACACTGGGGACTTGAAGGAACTTCGTGCACCTCTCCGCGTGTGTGTCGATCGTTAAAGTTTACAATGAAGGATAACGAGCGTATTGTGTGCAGCGGCCATATATATATGAAAAAGACAGGAATAAACAACTGGCTAGTTTTACCTGCATATATATATATATATATATATATATATATATATATATATATATATATATCGTGGCAGACATAGTACAAGCAATACATGCCCTACTTATGGCCAATTCAGGTGAAATTAAATATAAAGCGAGATAAAGAATGTGGGGGAGATTCAATTGAGCTTCGTAGGTGTCTGTAGACTTGACTCCTGAAGGTGGAAGGAATATGGTAAGAGGAAGGAAGAGAATTCCACAGCTTCACTCTCCAAGGAAACAAGATATCGAAACGGTCTATCCTCGTTAACGGTTTCCGCAAAGAATCTACGGGAAGCAAGTGCCAGACGCGTGACACGGGCTTAGGGCTTGGAGGCAGGGACACACGCACACATCTCATGAGAAGAGTTGATAGCAGGAGAGTTGATAAGGCAGAGGGCTTTTGATTCCACTAAGAGATCGATGGAGGAGGAGTCGGCCCAGACATGCGAGCAGTACTCTATACTAGGGCAGTCAAGATCCATGCAGATATAGAATAATTTTTTATTCACAAGAAAAAAATTATTGTGGCACTTGAACAATACTCCCAGCTTGTGGGAAGAAGATTATGTTTTGTTTATTATGTGTTTGCAGGACAGAGTAGAGGATTTGGTTATGTTCATTTTATGCTTTTACAAATTATTAGTGTTTTGAAATTTGACAGTAGGAACTTTGTGATATGTAGAGAGCCAAGTAGGTAGGAACGGCTTTTTTCACTGCTAAACTTAACTGGGGTTTTGCTAACCCGAGATGATGCACAGGTCCGAATGCAGAGAGGCGATATATTAATTGCGAGGAAAACAAGGAGTATTAGATCCAGTACATCCGCCCACGGTGTCAGTATCATCGCCAGTGAGGTCAGGAGGTGCTCCTACTGCAGTAGGAGCTCGAGAATTGGGAACAGTTGAATTTCAGTGTCTTCTGGAGTATCCAAGTCTGTGGTGACCTTCGTTAAGTAGACCTTATGGGGTGGAACAGAAGGGGTAGGCGTTGCCCAACTCCATTAGGATAATAGATTTTTAAGACCGACCGACACTTGAAGTGTGCTGAAGGTTTTAGTTCTTTGTGGTCAGTGTGAATAAGTTTAAGATAAACAGAGAAAAACTGTTAAATGTTGTAGAATTAGTAGTTGGACACAAGGCCGTGAGATATAGGAATAAAAAGGGCAATGCATGGCGGGCAGATGAGACTAGAAATGCCAGGGAAGAGAAGAAAAAGGCATATGATAGATTGTTCGAAGGGAATATACCAGTGGAAGCTCAGCAATGGATGAGGGAAGAATATAAGATTGAAGAATGTTAAGAAGCAAGAAGGGAAGTAAGAAGGACGATAATGAGGCCGAAAGGTAGGAAAGGCGCCTGGAGTGGATGGGACAACAGCTAAAATGCTGAAGTATGGAGGAGAGAGTGTGATAAGAGTTGATGCATCTGATACCTAATCTGGTATGGAAACAGAAGGTTGATCTTGAGGATTAGGTTAAAGTTAGTGCTTATGGCCTGTAGCCCAGGTACCAACAGCTGGCAACACTGGGCTAGTCTACTGAACTCGCTCTAACTCAGCCGAGAGCTAGTCCGAACGCACCCACACTCTTCAGGTTTGCCAAAAAGAATCAGAAAAAATCCCTATTTGTCGTGAGAGAAAGAATGCCAGATATATATTGTGAATTTTGTCAGAACTCCCAGTATCTTAGACACCTCAGAACCGATATGGATAAGAAATAAGCAGAATCTTTCCAGATCGAAATGAATTTTAAAAGCTGGTAGACATTCCACCATTTTTCGGATCTTTCGGTCACCTCTGGATCTCAGAGTCGGCCGAAGAAAAGCATCACAGTGTCGTGAGATATGAGTTCAGTCTGGGAGAGTTAGTGCGCCACGAGCCTTCGATTGCCATATCGGGGTTGCGCATTGTTTTGAGCCCGGTGAGCGTATCGCATGCTTAGCGACATAAAGTGTGAAAAGGGCATGTTATGTTCGTGTGACTTTGACCTTAAGCTGTGAAACCTTGTTTACCTTTTTAGGAGCAGATGGCACCAGAGAGCGTTTCAAGGACTGGACGAGCATACGAACTTCGAGAGCACGATGGTACGACTCCTCCTTCCTCCCTCCCTCCCCTGAGCATGATTTTACGACCCTTGAGCACGACTGCACGACCCTTAGAGAGCGTGATGGTACGACCCCTGGGTTGGTTGACGTGATCTATGACTTTAACCATAATTAAGGGCCGGGTCAGTCGTGCCGTCGTGATCAAGGGGTCGTGCCGTCGTGCCCAAGGGGTCGTACCGTCGTGGTCAAGGGGTCGTACCGTCGTGGTCAGGGGTCGTACCGTCGTGCTCAAGGGGTCGTACCGTCGTGGTCAAGGGGTCGTACCGTCGTGGTTGAGACATACCGTTG
>JAYMFT010384354.1:0-20262 GCA_038088735.1 Panulirus argus
TCAAAAATTTGTAAATACTTTCCCTGTCTGTTTTTCCCAATTTCTCAACTCTCTCTATATTTCAATTAGGGCCCGGCATTGATGTGGACTTTTGTCCGTGACTGGAGCCTTTAAAAAAAAAAAAAAAAAAAAAAAAAAAAAAATCAAGTATTGGTTAATAGATATATCATAATTATTAGGAATTAGTCTTCTACAAATCTACACAGACAATATCTGAAGAATCTGATGGAACTGTTTGGATGGGTCTCCATTTCTCAAGTCTCAACATGTTCCAGGATAAATGCTGACTTGAAAACAAGCAGAAATGAAAATAATTTTCCACATTCTGGTACCTAAAAAGTGAGATAAACTGAGGGGAGGCAATATAATTAAAAACTTGGGGGGCTTAGGTTATGGACCATTATCAAAACTTGAATATCCTCCTGCACCACTGATTCTGACATAATTATCTATATTATATATTTGCTTGGGTCCATCTTTTCCTTCTTTTGAGAATATTTGCAGCGAAAATTATCATCAAAGTTTTTCTGAGAGTTAACTCTCCCTTTATGCATCATTTCCTAATTCCATTGTCTACAATCACATACAGTATTATCTGCAGAAAAATTTCTTAAAATTTACTGAAACAATGCAATCTAAACCTTTAGTAAATATCTATTATCATTACTGCATCTTACCTCGACCACTAACAGTGAAAATATTCATCTTTGTATACCTAACAAAAATGTAAGTGTTCTTTGGCTGCTTCCAAATTACTGTAGGTTGGTACCAGCCATGAGAAAAGGGGTTAACTACTTTCTGATTTTTGAGATTAAAAACTGATATAAACCACATCAACCTTACCTGTCCACAGGCTGGTACAGGTGTTTTCTAAGTTTGAAAGCAGTAAGCTGTCACCCAAGACACCACGCAGTATCTGCTAAAATCAAATTATTTACATTAAAAAGCATCATCACAATCATATTACTTTACGACTAAAAATGAATACATTAATTTTCATAGTCCCAGAGAGGGAATAAATAGCAAACATGTACTAAACCATCTCCAAGTTATCATAAAGTGGCACCTGCTTAGTGATTAGGGTTAGCTAATCTTGGGCCTGTGACTTTACTAAGTAACCAAAAATATACACACCTGAGTAGATAATGTCACCAACAATACTTGTGCACAGATTTTACCCGTCTAATGGTTCTAGGTGTAGAAAATTACCACAGTACTAAAGTAACCCTCTAAAGATATTTCTCTTACAGTACCTTACATATATATATGTTATTAGCTTTTAATCATTAACCACCTTGTCATTACACACACACACACACACACAAAAAAAAAAAAAAAAAAAAAAAAAAATCATCTCACTGAATTCCTACAAATTAGTACAGGATGAACATCCCTAATCCGAAAATCTGAAATGCTCCAAAATCTGAAACGTTTTGAGCGGTGACAGGATGTCACAAGTGGAGAATTCCACACCTGACCTCACTTGCACTTCCTGGGTTCTGACACTCTTGTTGGTGCCAGTTTATTACAAACCATCGTCACCGCCAGACCTATGTGCATTACTCACTGCATCTATTACCCACCATGACATATGTAGAAAATAGGATGAATCCAGACCTTGTGTTAGAAGTGGCTTACATCGTTACCAAAGACAATGTTAACACAAGGTCTGGGTACATCTGCTGATCACGTCAGGCAGCGGAGATCACTGTGAACAAGTGAAGGCAGTAGAACAAGCAATCCAATCAGAGAGCGACAAGCCAAGGCGTCCGACCAGGTGACCATCACTTGCTGGGGAACACAGTCCCGCCAAATGCTGGAATCAGTATCTCCTGAGAAAGAACGTTGAATAATCGAAGTGTTGAAGAATATCTCAGCTCCAACCTGTTTGTTTCTATACCATCCTGTTTTCCACATCATTCACTGTGTTTTTTGCTTATTCTCTGCTCTGTGGTACAAAGATATTCTCTTCTCTGTGGTACAAAGATATTGATGAAAAAGTCAAAAAGGCCTGCAGATACCTCTGTGGGTAACAGTGATAAGAAAAACAGGAAGCATTTATGTTTATCTATAGCAAATAAAGTCAAGCTGTTGGAGAAACTGGACAGAGGTGCAAGTGTGAAATGTCTTACAGAAGAGTATGGTGTTGGAATGATCACCATCTATGACATGAAGAAACAGAATGATAAACTGTTGAAGTTCTAGGCTGAAAGTGAGGAACAGATGTTAATACGGTGTACATAAGATATAATAATAATCTAATAAGGTGCATATGAAACATAAATAGATTCTGTGTTTAGACTTGGGTCCCATCCCCAAGATATCTCAGTATGTATATGCAAATATTCCAAAATTGGAAAAAATCCAAAATCTGAAACACTACTAGTCCCAGGCATTTCAGATAAGGGATACTCAACCTGTATCATAGACAACTTTGCCAAAATTAACGGTAGGTAGCTCTGTCATCCTTTTATAGAGTACTGTTGATTTTATTTGGCAAAATTCACCAGTCCACTTGGTGATCTACACTATATTTTCAGATTCAATAGTATCTATTTGTTGATTTTGTTTTCATTTTATTTCTTAGCTTTTCAATTCTGTTCTCTCATCCATACTTTTCTTACCACATTTCTCTATCATGCTAAAATTTCTTTCTTGATTAACCCTCCTCACACCACATATTATCCATATACATTTCATTCCAATGCATTAACCTTCTTCCATATATTCTCATCTTTAGCCCATTTCTCAATTATACAACACCATCAGGACTACTATACCTCCAAACATACCCATCTTTGCCCTCCCAGGTAGTGAACTCTCCACAATTTCCTCAACATGCCCAGAACCTTCACCCCTTTAGTCATCCAATGACTTCAACTCTCATGGCTCCATTCACTGCCATATCCACTACCAGGTAACAAAACACTTCTTTTCCTCCAAGTTCTCTCCATTTAGATTCACACTCCAATTACTCTGCCACTCTCCAATTCTACCCTAATAACCTTGCTTTTCTTCATATTTACCCTCAACTTTCTCCTTTCACACTGCCCCAAAGTCAGAAACCAACTTCTGAAGTTTCTCTACTGAATCAGCCACCAATGCTGTGTCATCAGCAAACACTGACTGGTTCACTTCCCATCCTTTAAGAATCTTACATTCATCTCAATCATTACCCCATCCATAAACTGATCAAACAGTTATGGTGACCCCACAAACCCCTTCTGGAGACCTACCATCACAAGGGACTATTCACCCTCCTCTCTTCCTACTTATATACACATCTTGCTCTCTTAAAAAAACTCTACTTTTAACAGCTTTCTTCCCATACCATATATTTGTAAAACCTTCCAAAGAGTATTTCTATCAACCCTATCATATGCTTTTTTTCTAGATCCAGAAATGCCATATTTAAATAGTTCTGTTTCTCTTTTTTCTAGATCCAGAAATGCCATATTTAAATAATTCTGTTTCTCTAAGTATTTCTCACATAACTTTTTAAAAGCAAACAACTGATCCAAACATCCTCTACCAGTCCTGAGGCAACAATGTTCTGTACATGCCATTTCCCTCTCAATCATTACTCTCTCCTGCAATTTACCAGCTGGTCTCAACAAGTTTTTATCTCTATAATTAAAAATTTGCTTTTGTCCCCTTTGCCTTTATAAAATGGCACTATGCAGGGACTCCGATAATCCTCAGGCACTCACCATGAGCCATACATGCATTAAAAATCCAAGCTAACCAATCAACAACACAGTTGTCTCTTTTCTTGAGAATTTCAACTGCAGTCCCATCTACTCCAGCCACCTTGCCACACTTCATCTTATTCAAGTCTCTCACCATCTCTTTTTATCAATCCATTCACCATGTCTCTCTCACTTCATATAATTACTTATCTCAAACACAATACATCTGCCATCCTATCATCAAATACACTCAACAATCCTTCAAAGTACTCACTACATCTTCTCTACACCTCTCTATGCTTATTACCTCTTCCCATTTGACCACCTTCACTGATGCTCCAAGGTGGTTTTCTTGTTCTTCCCACATTATTAGCCTCCTTCCAAAACATCTTATTCTCCCTGAAGTCTGCTGATACTCACTCAACCCAACTTCCCTGCAAAGAATGCCCACACACCTCTCTTTTCTCATTCATCATCTCTACACTCACTACACTTTCTCACATGCCCACCTTCCTTTATGCACATGCCACAAGCTTCTATTGTACATATCAGCAATGCTTCCCCAAATACCACCCATTCCTTACCACTCCCTTAATCTTAATTACTCTCACCTTTTGTCACTCTACACTCAATATCTCCTGGTAACTTTTCACACAAGCTCACTCACTTTCACCATTTTCTTCCTACCATTATAATTTCCTCTTTTCTGAAGAATACAAACTACAAACCTTCACACCTCCATGAAGTAATGATAAGACATTCCTCCAGATACCCCTTTCATCACAATCACATCCAGGAGTTTTTCTTTTACGTGCCTATCAAATGGTGCATAATCCAACAATGCCTGCTACCATCTCTCCTTCTCACCCATATATGCTAATGCATGTCCCTCCTTATATATAAGGTATTTTCAGTCACCAGTCCTTTTTAAGCATACGACTCCATATTAAAGCAAGAATGAGGAAGAGTCACAGTAGTCAATATATGAATGGAAACAGGAAATGTGTTAATTCTGGTACAGTAGTAGCATTTGGTACTGTGCCTGTCATAAAATTTTCTTCCAATTTTACAAAGTTATAACAAAATAATCTGTTCACAAATTTTGCTTACAACTAAATTATACAGTTTATAGACACTAATATTCATCCTACAAGTCTTTGTATGCTTGGTGAGGATTCATTGATATTTCTCTCGATCTGAGTTACAATACTTAACTGGAGCAGTATTAACATAGACAATACAGTGGTCATTATTTCTAACATGAATGAACAAAGCATTGGAAATCAGTCCTGTTCTTACACAGTCCTTCTCATTGTTTAAGTCTACAAGCAAGATTCTTAACACTTTGTTCTATAAAAAACACAAAAGCTTCTGCAAGGTATTTTGGAAATGAAGTCTGCAGAATTTCCTGGTGAGTTTTGAATTAGAATATTCTTAGCTGGCAGAAGTTATTTCTTGCAAAAGTGAAAGCAGTGTTGCCAATGCCCACCTGGTAATTTTACAAACTTTTAAAATTCTGGTGTTATCAAAATATAATCAGTGAATCATACTGATTATAAGATTATAACAATTAAACATACAGCATAAGACAGAACATAACAATAATGTAACATGCAAAACATTTTTTGGTGCTGGTAAAAATAGTCACTTGACATTGGATCTTACTCCTGCATTTCATAGTGTGTTGTGCTTAAACATTTACAAACATTCTACACAAAACTAGTATGAAAGTAGTAGACAAAATATACTTCAGTGATTTTTTTCATTGTTATATGAAGATCTTTGAATCTATAACATTAAATTCATTTCCTAAAAACCTTGAAAAAATGAGATTCATATTGTCAGAAAAAAACCTAAGGGGCACGTTAAGAAGTTAAGAAGTATTAAAATTTTGTAAAATTTTTTCCCATTTCATTTACCTCACAATCAAGAGTGTTGTTTATTGCCATGTACTGTCCTTGATTTCTGCAGGAAAACTGACCTCTCATCTGATGACAATCTGACATGAGGTCATATGAGATTCCATTGATGCCTTCTCTATATCATGTTTACAATGTAAAAAATATTTAGCCCATATCATGCAAGTAATAACTGTGCTTTCAACTGGGTAAACTGAATTTCATCTGCATTATTTAATGAGACATTGTTTTGAAAGAAGATTGCAAAACAAGAATATGGAAGTACATACTAAACAGAAAAGCAATGAATTCTTAATATTAAAAATTCTTCACCAACTGGGCCTCCTGCAGTATTAGATATATTTTGCTGTTCCTAGTCTAATCTAATATCCTGGTAATATTTGGGAGATTCCCAGTACGAGACAAATTTAATGCAGATATAACAATTCAGCTAGTAGTTGAAGTTTATATAAGTTCTGCTTATATTTTGCATGAGTATTACCCACATTTACATTACTAACCACAAATTTTCTCTGCTATACATGGCTCTCATTGCTATATTTAAGGCAGTGGCTGTGGGTAAACTGACACACCTGCATTCTGTTTTTCCATTTGTACACCATCAGTACCAACTGCTAATGCTTATAAAACATGGTCATATATAATGGTTAAGTACAACATGGAACATATAGGGTTAATTTAATGTAAAAGTAGGCAAAGCACTTGTAAAACAAAAGAACCTTAAAACCCTCAACTAACTGTTGAAATCATACTAGAAATATACCAAGATGATGTTCTTGTGCTACTGGGGATTGCATGACCACTTGCTATCTTTAATTCTTGACTTCTGGCTCCATGTTGGTAGTGCATTACTGAAGTGTGATTGGTATATTTCAACTAGAATACTGCACTGATCATTTAGATATAAACGCTAACTGCTTGGGAAGTTAGATGAAGTTTTCAAAGGCTCAGTGGATATTTCACGAGTGTATTATCTACTTTTATAGCAATAAACCCTACGATTTCTCTGATACCCAACTATCATTTTATCTAATACTGTTCAATATGAAAGATAAGATGCATCTGTTCTATGCAAGTACTTCTGTGATCACAATATTGACATACCAGATCTCCTGTTCTCCTACTTCTCTCCTTTCACTTCCAAAAGGATAAAGCCAATGTATAATCTTACTATGTTACTAATTATAATTCTCTTTTCTTATTTCTATGATCTGCTTCTCTACCATAAGCATATCCTACATCAAATTATCATATTAAGTATTTGTACAATATAAATGCAAAAAATATACTAGTCTGTGGTCATTTAGCTCCTCCCATGTTGTCACTCAGCATAAAGTATGTTAGTGTACGAATAGCAAAACCATGTGAGTACATCAACACATCCACAGACTGCTTTTCTGTTAATGTTCGGTAAAACATAATGCTCCGCAGCTGTTATTGTAGTCTCTTGAACACAAGTAACAATGCAGAACAAAACCACTTAATATTCTAATCAAAAGCAATGCACATCTAATCAATACAATTACATATGTGGTTTATCACTGTATGAATACTTTTCACAACTGTAGATATACTAAACCATGAAAACCTCACCATAGTTAAACTAACAGCCATTTTTCACCTTATTCATCATTTGTTGATGTATCCATACTTACTGTAAACTTTTTGAACTGTTTTACCTACTTTTACTTTACATAAAGCCACATTTACCATGATAATCCTTGCCCCTACGTATTATCCTTTCACACCGCCCCTTAACTTCACTTGTACTAAGAAATCTGATAAACTTTCAGTTGGTGGCGCACCATTTCTAGGATTATTATCTGTGCTCTTCTTTTATCAAATCCCTGTTGCCCCTTTTAAGAGTGGGGGATTTTCCTTGTACACTCTTCAAATAGATCTTTCGATATTAAATAACTCATTTGTGGTAGGATTAGGAAGGAGACGGAAAATGTGGGATTACATGGTATGAATATAATGTAAAATATTAATGCATATTCAGATAGTTAGATAACGTACCTGGTTTTACGACTACAGACGCCTTGTGGTTTCTAGTGACGGTGAAATTTCATCATGAAGACAATACGCTTAACTCCTCCATGAATCATCTGGTCCGTAGGGAAAACAGTGTGTTCAGATGTCCATAGAGGAATAGGAATCTGACCTGTCTGGGGTAGATGGAAAAGTAGTTTAGCGGGTGTTCTAGTTGGGCTGTTGGAGTGACAAATATGAGAGGGGCACGGAACACGTTAAACAGCAACAGCAATGTTTTATTGGTTAAGGTTCACAAAATGAGATAGCCAGGGACAACGAGCTACTGGAGGTGCAGGATTATAGTGAATAAGAGATAAAGTAAGGTAGGTCAAAAAGCTTGACACAAGCTTAGCAAGGGTCCTGCGATGCTGGTGAGGATACCAGAAGAAGCAGGAGCACTTGGGAGACGTGCGTGGCTACGGAGTCTGTGTGGGGCTCCTGTAGGAGATGGATGTGGTAGGAAGCGCGGCAGCTACTGAATAGTGCTTGGGTTGCATGAAGCTCCTGGCTTTGTGCTAGGGTTACAGGAGTGCCGCAGGAGTGGCCGTGGGTCCCTTTGTGTCACGTTGGGTCATCTACTGACAGAGGCAGGGCGAGGCAAGGCCCCTGAAAGGAATTATATCAGGGGGTACAAAGTTTCTTTCGGGTCCCCTTCCCTTTTCCATTAGTCATCTTGTTTTTATCCACCACGGTGTTATGCCATGAGCTGTAAGGCTAAAATGGGTATGGAAGATGAGAGAGGGGTGCTCTTTTGATTTTCTGAGATATCAGGAAATTCTCGGGCCCCCTTTTGGACCCTCGGGTCCGGGCACGATGTACCCCCTGCATCCCCTCTCAGAGGTCCTGGGTCACAGAGGAGACGCTCTTAGGGCGGCTTGAGTCTCCAGTCACATCGCCAAAACTTCAGGTACCGGAGTGGTACACTTGTCTAGTGGCGAGTCAAATGCTTGACTGCTTTCCTTCGGTAATTCCCGGGTATCTAAGAGGCGGCGAGGTCAGGTCTGGGAAGGTTAGCTATTCCCAAAGGGAATCAGAGACGTCAAAACCGAATGTCGCAAGCTTCTGACCTCTCTCCATGCTGATGGACTGAAATTAAGTCCATAAGAGGGACGCATCTCATGGATAAAGTCAGGTTATCTATAATTACAGCGGCAGCTTCTGATCTGCCACCGACTGTAGGTGTCAGGGATTAATATTGCGGGTGCACCCGTGGGTTGAGCCACCAAACACATTTTACCAGAGATTGTCAGGTCAAGTGAGGTCACGCCTTGCCACCTGCCACTAACTCAGGGCGTCATAAAGTGACGCTTTGTGGAGCGACTGTGTCGCTACAGTAGTTCTATGTTCCCTGATCCTTTATAGCCATCTGAATTCACCCAACATATTTTCCAAACGCGGATTCAAGCGTCATGATGCAAGGCTGCATTCAGTACAATATATGGCCAATAAAGAATATATAATATAATATATATATATATATATAAAGTACCATATTTTGCTTTATTACTGCTTCATTCGGTTCGCAGATCGACTTACTAGCCAGATAAAGCGCTCTAGAATCCGAACAAGTGCCAGGTGATTTTCTTTTTTTTTTCTCGTCAGTCGCCCTACAGTCGGTCACTTTTCTAATGCGGGAACATTAGAAAATAACGTGAGGGCGAAATAGGTTTCCTTAGATGCGCAGCAAATGCTATATGAGAAAGACAGGAAAGTCTTTGGTTGCGAGGAAAGTGCTACGTATGCCTTCGGTACACTCTAAAGTATTCTTCTCTCTCAATTTTCCTCTATTTCAATGCCCTTCCCACTTTACGAAAACTTAAAATTGATGGAGTATGAGTTACACCTAAAATCTTACTGTCCATATCAATTTTAGACAGTGTAAAGAATCTATTGGTAGCGCTTCGTCAAAATCTAAAGCCTAAGTTCACTTGCATGCGCAAACCGAAAAATTACCCTATTTTATTTATCAATGTAGGATTACTTATCATCAAATCACATTATCGCCCATCCATTTCACCTGCACCAAGTGTAATGAATCCAGTCATGAGTCTCCTCCATATCCATAAGTTATTCCCGTTGTCTCTAAAGTACATAACAACCATATCTTACATGGTAATTCTTTACTTGCAATGCCTCATTAGTGATATCATCAAGACCTAAAGTTAGAAAGTTTTTGAAAATATCTTGGGAGGACAAATGTTAATTTTAAGTAAAAAGTTAATTTGTATGCGAATGTTGGTTTCGAGAAATCATACCCGTGGCCATAATACTGTATTACTGGGTTAAAACTGGCCAATCTAATCCTCAAGTTCTCAATCCGACCAAATTTTACCTTAAAGTTACCTACAAATATAATATCTAATCCCCGGCCAGACCAAACCTTACCTCAACGTAAGCTAAAGACGTAAGCTACTTCAAACTGAAGATGGCTGGACTGCGGATAAAAATCTTGGTGTAAACGATTAAAAGATGAATGTCTGGAGCCACCTAAAGCTGAACATTCTCTGGGGATGATACAGGTCGCACCGACGTGTCAGTAATCTTGGGTGTAGAAATGCAAGGGTGGATGCAATCCGTCGAACTGAACGTCCCGTGAAAGTTTCCATGGATCGGCCGCCTCAATGTCTGCCGGCGAACATGGCCGTGATGCATCGTTCTAAACAAACAGTAAAGAGGTTAGCATCCTCAGTTGGCTTGGATGTAGGTTCGTAACGCACCTACAAACGGCGGGAAGATGATTACCATCCTCTATCCATTCCGGTATGACAACAGGGGCGAGGCGGTGACCATTTTCTCGTTCTTAACAAGTGATTACGGAGGAGCTTGTGGGTCGTGAGATAAGCCTAGAGCAAAGGGATGTCCAGGTTGCGTGGGGTGTTAGGGCCTTGAGAGTTGGGATGCCACAGCAACCAGGAGCAATGTTTTATTCAGCTGCTGTGAATGGTAGGGCTGACCATGGTAGACGTCTCCTGATTTGATGCACCAGAAATTAGCCAATCGTCGAAGTAGAGAGGAGAATAGACGCCTTTGGGTGTTTGAACATCTGCTACTACTCAAGTCAGCTTAGTAAACACTCTGATGTAAAGTGAGGGTTCCTCCTCACACTCCGTCAGTTCACCCTGTTGACATGGAAAAGTGGCGGTAATCGACCACCGTTATATCTGTTAGCTTTCGGCGTCATCCCCCAACCAGGTTGGTTAGCGTTGCCGGAGTGTTCTTCTTGCTGCTCCCTCGCTCCAAGCTGCTGATATGGTGCAACAGCATAAAGGTCTTTGTCTCTCTTCAGCCAGCAGGATGAGCGGCGAATCCGCCGTAAGCCCTCCCGGGTGATGGACCCTTGGGTGTTGTATTGTAGGAGCCACTACTGGCAAAACGGGGTTTCCTTGATGCCGATCCTCCACACGTCTTCCTAGCAAGTGTAATGCATAGGCATACACCCAGTTCCTGGTCTTTCCACTATACCATTGTATTGCTCTTCTTCCCAGTTAATTTCCCTGCCATGGCCCTCCTATTATTTAAAAGGATCCCCTGAGTGGTCAAGTAGGGCAGAGATTGGCATGTTGCACACCTGGCACCGTGTGGGTGTTGAACAAACCCTCCTTAGAGCACAGGGCATGTGATGAGAATTTGTGGTCATACTTGAAAAACACTGCTGAGCATCTTCGTCTGCACACCACATGTGAAATGAGACATGTATAAATGTGAATTAGCCAGGCTCAACCCTGGTAAATCGGGTGGTCAGTCAAGGTTATGAGCACAATATATGTGTGTGGCAGAAACAAGGATGAATCCACATTGTGAATCCGAACCTACGAGGTGCAAGGGATTGCTCAGACATGGTCATCTGCCATCCTGGGGAACCTACATTGTTAGTGGCACGGCCCCCCAGGGTGGCACCCTGCAGGGGAAAAAACAAGGGTGACAGCACCAGAAGCACACATGAGAGCATCCATCAGGTCCCAAGCATGACAGGAACTCCTGCAAGGAATGTCGTCTGAAATCAGAACAGGTCCTGGCCTCAGTTAGCTGCGCTACTAATCAAGGTGGCCTGAATTGCTTGTCCTCATTTTCATGCCTCAGCTGAGATGACAGGCAAGTGTGAGGTACGGGGCTTAATGCCTGAAGGCCGACTGGACATCCTAAGACATGACAGGAAATGTGGACCTCCACTCGGATCGCCAGCTGGGCAAAGCAACTAGGTGACTTGAAACCAGTGCGGTATAATCCCCATGACGTGACCAAAAGCAGGCAGTTGGAGCTCTGTACCAGCAACAAAACAATGCTGCTTACAATGAGCAACCAGCATAAAAGCCAAACCAGTTGAGTCCCCTTCCGGTGCCGACCTGAAAGGGCAAGCCTGAGAGGAGGATAACAGAGGAAAAACACAAAGAAAATGAAACAAAGGGCTAGACAGCAAGGGCCCTAGCGCTGAAAGTGGCAGAGGCAAGTGATTCCATTAAAAAAAAAAAGTCCTTTGTAAAGGAAAGGGAATTACCAGAAATCCTTTTATTTCCAGGCGACAACACTTACCTATAAATGAGGATAAAAAAAAAAAGTGAGGAAAAGTTCACAATGCATACATAAAAGTTCACGGTAAAATACATCACCCCTTGCGGGCACTGGAATACAAATGAGTGGGTGAGACCAAAATCTGAAAGATCAGCAAAGCAGGAGGTTGATAGAAATAAATTACTGATTATATTTGTCCTGAAAGATCATCTACCAGATAAGAAAGAAAGGAAGGGGGGAAAAAAGGAGAAAATGTGCATCAAAAAATGGCTGAAGGCTTCAGAACTGCCAGATTTAGTTTTGGCAACTAGTTATGGTTACATTTGACATGGAATCATCTAGCCAGGAAGTGCTTAGAAAAGCTTAGTCTTAATGACATAGTGGAATTTAGTGGAATACTCATCATATTGAAGGAAGAGACAGACAAAGGCAAAGAGTACAGTCAGAAGATGCAAAATGGAGATGCCACATGTTGTAAGAGGAAGGAGCAACCCCATGAGGACTACAGAGAGGGCAGGAGTGTTAGGAAATGGTAATGTCAGACTTAAAGTAGTGTACTCAATTGCTGATGGATAAATAGTTAGAGGTAAAGAACTGGAATTCCAGGATCATACAAGGGAAAGTAGCCCTGATTTTATTTGAGTCATGGAAACTGAGCCTACCAAAGTGATAAGTTCTCACCTGCTCTTCCTAGAGGGGTACATGGTGGCAAGAAAGAGAAGGCAAAAGAGGAAGGATTAGCCTTCTTAATAAAAGATGTTGGGAGATGACCCATTCAGACAATACGAAGTGGGAATAGTAATTGTAGGGAAGAAGGGCACAGTGGTTATATTATCATATAATCTTCCAAAGAGTTACAATGATCCAGAACAAGTATATAATGATAACAATGAAGGAACAATCAGGATGGTACATGAAGCAATGAAATACTCACTTCTTGGAGATGTTAAAGTACTAATAATGGGGATTTTCAGTCCTATAAAGACAGGCCGGGGGAATATGGATTCTCATGGTGATAGGAAATCATGGAGACACAAATTTAAGGGAGAGCATACAGGAAAATTTCTAATAACAACATGTCATGGAGCAAACTAGGATAAGAACTGATACACCATCTTTACAAGATCTTATCTACACACATACGAGCATGGATATTGAAGAAGAGATTGTGTAATGCTCAAGTCTTGACTATGTGGTAAAAGAGGACATTAAAAGAGCAGATGTGAGGCAGGACATAAAAAGGAGATATAAGTGCAGAAACAACAATCTTCAATCATTTCTCTGGTAACATAAATTGGAAAATGAAGTTCAGTAATTGGGTATTGGGGTGATAGGTTCTGTGAAATTTACAATGCAGGAGTAGAAGTATGAGTACCTCAAGTCTCAAATACAGAAGGAATGGTAAGAAAGAGGAATGAATGGTTTCATGAAAGATGTCATAAAGCAAAGGAGCTTCAAGATGTGCAGTGGCAAAGATATAGATGGCACTCCAGTCAGCCAGTATTTGCAAGGCATAAGAGAGCATGGAAAGAGTATAGCAGAATAAGAAAGGAGGAACAAAGAAACTTTGAAAAGGTTACTATGAGAAAGGCAGGTGAATATCCAAAACTTTTCCATAAATTCATTAGGAGTCAGTTGTCAGTTAAGGAGCAACTAATGAGCCTAAGGGGTTCAAAGGAAATAATTGTAGAGGATTATGCAAGGATATGTGAGGAATTGAATAAAAAGTAAGTTCAAAAGTGTTTTTGCATTGGAAGACACTATAGCATCAACACTAGTGAGGTGGAATTGGGAGGGTTTTTTGGAAATCATTGAAATATCTAGAAAAGATTTTAACAAAACACTGAAAGGACTTGACCCTTATACAATGCTCATGGTCCTGACAAAATTTCACTATATGAGCTAAAGATATGTGCAGATATGCTAGATAAACCACTTGAATTACTTTTCAAGATGTCACAAGAGAGAGGCAAAGTGCAAAGGGAATGGAGGAGGAAGAATGTCATACTTGTATATAGGAAAGGAGACCAGGAACAGACATTGAACTACAGACTGATCTCACTAATGAGTGTGGTGTGTAAGGTTCTAGAAAAGGTTATTGGAAAGCAAGTAGATGACCTTTGGAGGAGAAATTTCCTAAGTGAAAGACAGGACAGTTTTAGGGAAAATAGGTCATATGCAACTAACCTCTTAGAGATTTATGAGACAATGAGCTCATTCCTGGACAAATGGGAAGGCTGGATAGACTGTCCATAACTGGATTGCCAGAAAATATTTGACACTGTACACCATAGAAGGCTGATTAAGATGGATTATCAAGGCAGCAATAAGGGAGTACATTCCTACAATGGATAGATTATCTCAGTGGGTGGGAACAAAGGACACATGTTAGAGGAGCCTTTTAAAAATAGGTTGAAGTGATCACTGGAGTGCCACAGGGTTTGATTCTGGGACCATTACTCTTCTTGATTT
Organism: Panulirus argus; assembly: GCA_038088735.1. Classification (NCBI taxonomy): domain Eukaryota; kingdom Metazoa; phylum Arthropoda; class Malacostraca; order Decapoda; family Palinuridae; genus Panulirus; species Panulirus argus. Next base: position 14,624 of record JAYMFT010384354.1, read on the forward strand.
ACAATGATGACTTGCCTTAAGGTATGAAATCCTATCTGAATATGTTTGTAGATGATGCAAAGATCATGAGGGAAGTGAAAAGTGAGGAGGATTGCATCAACGTACAAGGAACTTAGACTCCAAAGTTGATCTGAAATATGGTTGGTGAAATTCAACGCAAGCAAATATAAAGTAATGAGGATGGGGCAAAGTGAGAGATGACCTCAATATGATTATCACCTAGTGGGAAATAAGTTTCAGGATTCTGTGTGTGAGAAGGACTTGAGAGTCAACATCATCCCTAACCTGTTGCCAGGGTCCCATATTAGGAGAATTGCTTGCGAGACAAACTGACTATTAACAAATATAAGAATAGCTTTAAAGTTCAAGGATAAGGAGATATTGGGCAAACTAATCACATCCTGCATAAGGCAAAAACTAGAGTATGCTTCTCAGGTTTGGTCACTGCACCTAAAGAAGCACAAAGATGGTGCCAGATTTAAGAGAGTTAAGTTACAAGAGAAAGCTGGGGTTTTTTAATTTACCCACCTTGGAAGAAAGAAGAGTAAGGGTGATTTGATCACAATCTTTCAGTTTTTAAAAGAGATCGATGATGCGGAAAATGAACAGTCCTTTGAAAGATGTAGGGACAGAGCAACCAGAAGACATGATATGGTATTAAGTAAGACACTTATTAATAAGGATGTCAACAAATATTTTTATAGTATAAAAGTGTTTGATATATAGAACAGAATAAATGAGGACATGGTTAATGCAGACAACGAACATAAATTTAAGAGGTTGTGTGATAGTAGAGAATGTTCAAGAGATGGGGCTCCCTGAGTGTAAAACTCCCACTCTGCACAGTAAAAACATGTAATCACATAAACTGAGCCCTGTTATACAGGTATAGAAAATCCTAAAATCCCTTTCATGGTGTTTATGACACTTCCAACATGCACTCAAATCAGTAGCAGGGAAATAAATGGCTGTTTTGGAGTAAGAAGTTCCTTGATGAGATTGCATTCCTTTTTGTCCACCGATGATGAAACAACCTCCCAAAGGTGTATTTCCATTCATGGTGCAAGTTAATGCAGGCAGTCCAGAAACACCTCATGCGACAGTAATTGCTTTATTCATTTATTGATTATTCCTGTTACTCAGTTATTCAAGTGATTTATTTTCACATAAGTTGTTTCATTATTTTGTTCTTAGCTTGAAATTTGTTTTGGAGAAGCATTTCTATTTCGTTTTAAGAATAAATTTCCTGTTGCCAGATTTTCCCTAACTAACCATCCACTTAACACTTTAGTTATTAGTTTTCCCACATGATGCCTATGAAACTTATTATGATAAAATGCATAAGAAATTATTTTTGAAATGATTACTAAACAAAAGCACCTTCCCACCAACTTTTTTTTATATAACTAAGCTAAACTAAATGGTGTTGCCTGATTCACCTCTTGTTAACATAGCCACATTCATATCTTTTGCACAATAGTTCCCATACAAATGTTGGTGATGTTCATCCTTCCACAAACAGTTTCACACATTCATCCTGTCTTGAGTAAGGCAAAATAATATTCCAGCAGTAGCCTGGACACTATGTTTATTCTGTAAAGATTTATTTTAGGCTGGAACCAAGACCCAGTACAGAAAGGAGCTTTAAATTATTTACATAAATAACTAAATACTATCAACATATTACATATTATATTCCATTGATTTCACACCACTTTCCTCCAGCAAAAGTCTCGAAAGATTACCCTTATGTGAAAAGTTTCCCACATTCATCATATACAAATTTCTTTACACCATCATGCACAAGCAAATGTTGTGAAAGTTCATATTTCCGCAAAAACAGTTCCCCACATTCATTACACCCGAACTTTTTCACACAACTGTGCACAGACAAATGTTTTTGAAGATGACTTTTTTGCACAAACAGCTTCCCACATTGCTCACATCCAAACCTTTTTACACCACTGTGCACAAAGAAATGTTGTGAAAGTTCACATTTCCGTAAAAACAGTTTCCCACATTCACTGCATGCAAACTTTTTTATACCACTATGCACAAGAAGATGTTGTTGAAGATTACTTTTCCGCAAAAATAGTCTCCCACACTCATTGCATCCAAACTTTTTTACACCACTATGCACAAGCAGATGTCGTTGAAGATGACTTTTTTGTAGAAACAGTTTCCCACATTCATCACATTCAAACTTTTTCACACCACTGTGCACAGGTAAATGTGACTGAAGATCTCGTTTCCTTAAAAACAGTTTCCCACATTCATTGCATCCAAACTTTTTAACACCATTGTGAACAGGCAAATGTCGCTGAAGATCACATTTCCGCAAAAACAATTTCCCACATTCATCACAACCAAACCTTTTTATACCAATGTGTACAGGCAAATGTTGTGCAAGTTCACGTTTCCGCACAAATAGTTTCCCACATTGATCACATCCAAATTTTTTTACTCCATTGTGCACAAGCAAATGTTGCTGAAGATCATGTTTCCGCAAAAACAATTTCCCACATTCATCGCATCCAAACTTTTTCACACCACTGTGTACAAGTAAATGTTCTTGAAGATGGCCTTTCCGCAAAAACAGTTTCCCACATTCTTCACAGTTAAACTTTTTCACACCAGTGTGCACTAGCAAATGTCTTGTAAGGTGACTCTTACTTGAATAAAGTTTCCCACATTCGTCACATCTAAATTTTCCCAAATGTTCTGAATTTTTCATATCATTGTGCATAAGGAGATGCTTCTGAAGATTTCTCTTATACGTAAACAGCTTCCCACATTCAGAACAGCCAATTCTTTTCCGACCATTGTCTGCAAGAATATGCATCTGGAGATGGTCCTCCTGTGAATAAATTTCCCTAAATTTCTCATATGAAAAGTTTTTTTCTCCATAAGACATTGTCAGATTCTACTTTGTTCTCAGTCTTGAGATCAAGTTTCACTCAGAATCTGAAAAAGAGAGAGGTGTCTTTAGAAAGTGTTGTCACCACTAGCAATGATTCAAACTTTGGGTAACTGAGGAATAATTAGTACTTTAGCTCCAAATTGACTTACAACACTGGAAAAGATTGATTAATCTTGGAATTCTGAGAATAACATTAAATCTAGCAAGAGTACAAAATTTTCACAGCATATTAACATATGGTTACTTACAAGAAGAGGTGTTAAGGCATTATCCTATCTAGAGTTACCCATTGTACCTGAAAGATACTTGGTTGGCAGATAAGCTTTTGGGGCAACTGTGAGGAACAATTGTGCTACTAATAATGGAATAAAGTTCTGCTATGGGGTCTATGGTATTGCTCTTAAAAACTTTACACATTTCCTATATTTTGGTGCATTTTTAAGGACTCTCAGAATAAATCTTTGCCCAAGATTTTCAAAACAGGGAAATATATTATGGCAAACAGTCTAAATCCAGCAATAACTGCTCTATGCTCCCATCTACAAATCCTAAATTTTGGCTCCCATAACTCTTCAGATTTTAGGTTCTTGTTTACAGCTTTCATGCCCTTTTTAAATAAAAAAAAAGGATTTTTGTGACTCCTAAATATGAAAGGAGAAAAAAGGGAAATTAAAGGCCAAAATATGACAAATTCAGAACATACATTAACATAAGATATTGCAATGCCTTTTATTTACACCATAATGTGGTGCCATATCTGGATGCATTACCTTATAATCAGTATCACCAGTATAAGTATGTTGATAGTAAAGTTTCTTTAGCATTCATTAAAAAAGCTCAACCCAGCCTAATCTGGTACCATGTTCCTCTTAAGTCTCACTACTCTCACCTGCAAAGTGAATGGGCTGCACCCAATGAAACCTGGCAGAATTTTGACCATATTTGTTATGCATATGCAGTGTAATCTTGAATAAACCCATATGTAGAATCTGCTGGTAATGAAATGCTGCAAAATCTTGTCCATTTCAGTACAACAAGCATCAATAGATGCTTATGTAGCAGGGTGCTACTGGCATCAATTTATATACATAATTTTCTGCTGGTTAGGTATAGATGGCTACCCAAACAAATGATGGATCACTGGAGATGCCTGGAGACCTCAGTAATCTGCAAATGACTATGGTGGCCTGCCATGTGCATTTTCTTTTGACTTGTCTGTGGCACCTAGTAAGCCTGCCAGTACCCACAGAAAGTCTAAGGAATATAGAGCCTTTCATTCTTTGGTTGGGTGTCCTCAGAATTTCTATGTCTATCAGTGTACTGAATGCTCAGATCTCGCTTAATTAGTACTTGGCAACTCATCATGGTGATCCCATCACCATGGACTGAGGAGTGCATCAGTGCCTCATGGGACAAGCTATGGAGAGGGGACGCATGCTGTAAGATGCTGGATTAACAAAGACCCTTTTTTTATGTTTCATTTACTTTTTGTCCCACATCCACTCATCCACACCTTTAGAATGGGGCACAAGAACCTCATCCAGCATGAAGAGGCTTAGATTCTTGCCCTAAGGGAGACAAAAATGTTGATGAAGGAGATGTGTCAGCATACAGGGGTGAGCAAGTGAGCCATATAAAGCCTCGATGCAAAAGCCAAGAATATCCAACAAGGTGAAGTTCCACCTCTTAAATCTGTACCAGGGCATCCCAGAAAGACTTCAGCAACTACTGACAAGCTTATCAAGAGGCAAGCATTGATTAATCCACACATCACAGTAAGACAATTGAAGCAAACCTATCCCATCCTCCTTGGAGTGTTGTAGAACGCACCATTCAAAGAGCGCTGCCAGAAACACTTGATCCTGTCTCCTCGTTCCCCGACCAGAAAACCCCTACTGTCTGACGAGATGCATGATGCTCGTCTTAGTTTTGCAAGGAACTAAAAACATTTCACTGCTGAGGACTGGAGATGGGTCTTATGGAGTGATGAGTTGACTTTCCTGTGTGGTACAGTGAGGTGTGGCAAGTTGAGACGTCCTTCACATGTGAATCCCTATGACCCCCGTTATGTGCAAATGACTGTCAAATACCCAGACTCAGTCATGATTTAGGGTTGCTTCAGTGGAGAGTTAGGGCATGGGGGACATCATATGCTTCCAAAGAACAACACAATGAATGGAGACCGCTACATTGAAGTTCTTCGTGACCACATGATGAATTCTTATGAGATCCATGGCTGCAACTTCTTTATGCAAGACAGTGCACCATGTCACAAAGCAAAGGTCATGAAATGGTTGTCAGACAAGTAGATGAATGTCCCTCAATGGCCTGAGAATTCTCCAGACCTGAATCCCATCAAGGAGCTGTGGTCTCACATGAAGTATAAACCTCAAGAAAGAAACATCTTCAATTCCTTGCCTTCTTGAAGTCATCAGAGACATCTGATTGAATGGAACTGACCTTAATTACAGCATAGACCTTCATGCCATGACACACACAAGCTACTATGAAGGCATATAGTGGCCACACTAAGTACTAAAATAAAGAAAATGAAAGTTTTGTATACCTATTCCTCAGACTTTCCGCAGGTACTGTATATATATATACCTCGCCGGCACAGGGGTTGGTGGTGCTATTCTCCTGTGGGGTGGGGTGGCATCAGGAGTGGATGGGGGCGAGCAAGTCTAAATATGTACATGTGTATATGTGTATGTGTATG